>CM051500.1:407722-425510 GCA_028031935.1 Paedocypris micromegethes | reverse complement strand
ACACACATACATACAAACTTATCATTCTCTCTCTCTCTCTCTCTCTCTCTCTCTCTCTCTTTCTGTCATGTAGCGTGTCACACAGAAGGTAACCTGTACAATGTCGTTCTGAGACGTGTTGCACACTCGGCCGGAAGACGTCGGCTCCAAGGAGTCTGAGAAGCTAAAAAGAAATGGGAAAATGATTGTTTCACGACAGCATCCGGGGTGTGTGTGTGTGTGTGTGTGTAGATAGTGAGAGTGTGTGCAGGGGACATATGTGCTTTTAAAAGAGCCTTTTATTTGCCCGAGCGCACAAAGCGGCATCACTCCCCTTTTGTTGAGCTCAGCGAAGCCCCCGCGGAGTGTCAACACGCACACACACACACACACACACACATTTGCATGCAACAGATACCGAAGTGCAGGAGACGGCAGACGCAGGACGTGGTTCGCAGAAAGACACTCCGGGGGTCTTCGGGAAACTGCGGCGTCAAACAAGAGCTGCGTCTTCCTTCCCAATAACAGCCGGGAAAATTCAATCCGCTCTGGTTTAGGAAGGACCGAGTGGAATGCATGTCCGAAGTTCACCCCGCTTACACTTTTGCTCGCCCTAGTTTTGCGTCAGATTAATGAAGCCGATCGTGCCAATGCGTCTCTATTTAAAACACACGTGTCAAACTCAAGGCCCGGGGGCCAGATCTGGGCCGCGAGAGCTTGAAAGTATTTTAATGTCTAAAAATAAACACCAAAAAATAAATTAAGAGCGTGCGTTGACCAAAAACTACATTTCCCACAATGCCTTTCAACTGACACACAGTTTTCATTCCAAAGTTTTATGAATGAATGAATGAATTTTATGTTGTTTTTCTTCATTCACTTGGACAGTTTGATCCTTCATTAATGGAGTTGTGTGTGTTTTCATAAGCTGACAAATTTCAAAAAGATTTATATTAGAGCAACATGCAAACATTTCTCTGCAACTGCAATTGTCACTTGATTAAGTTATGATAAATAATTGTGTGACACCTGGCCATTTCAGGACCAGGGACAGTAATCGAGGATGCTGCAGGATGGCCAGGTGTCTCACAGTAGGGAGTATTAATATTTGACATTACATTTGATTACTTGTAGTTGCATTTATAAGTTACATCCGGCCCTTTGAAGACAGACATTATCCTGATGTGGCCCTCGGTGATATTAGAGTTTGACACGCCTGATTTAAAGGGAATATCTGTTGCCGGTCCCTTCTAGCGCTTTCTCGAAAGTCCCCAGAGTTTCCCTCCTTCAGTCCTCCCCCGTCTCCCACTTTTCCGAGCGGCAATCTGTCGCGTGACACGGCTGAGATTAGGTTAGGAGGATGGTGTCGGACATGCTGCTGGTCGCACCAATTTGAAGTCGCATCACAGCGATCTGGACTTTGGGCACACGCCATCAGCTTCTCTCCGTGAGTCACTGGGCCTTGGCCGTCCCCGCTCCCAGGGGTCCGCGAGGGGCCATCAGCGATGAAGCTGCCCTCTCCTCCCCTCCCCGAGAAGAATCGCAGCAAATAACTATCATTTATTAAATCTGACACGTGTTGTCTAAATATAGGCCGCGTTTGAGAAGATCATCCACCGGCCGGTTCTGCTGATCCTTCTGCTGGCGAGGTCGGCGCTCGTCACACAGCTCCGGGCGTGAACGCCGACGTACGCCGATTTACATTCGGGGTGGATGGGAAAAAAAACCTCCACCAGAACCCTCCACCTCCACCACTCCAGCTCAAGGCTATTTATCATTATAAGTGAGTCCTGCTTAAGTTTCACAAAGCCTCATTATAGTGCATTCCTCGCAATTACGCCGTCCAGAAACACGCCTGCGATCCCGCGCGCGCTAATTTACATCGTTTCCAGTGTGCGACGCTAACCGAGATGATTGAATATCATTAGAGATGCTAAATATTTGTTGAACTCTTAAATTGCTTGCCCGGTCCCGGCAAACAGATTATTGCTGGAGGAATCAGCACTCCGGATCAATCTGGCTGTTGTTGGCAGAAACCGCCGGCGCATTTATTTGCATTAAGGCGCGCGACCTCACGTAACCTTTCCCCCGCTCCACCTCGCGCGGCTCGTCACTGGCGCAAAGTCGCGCAACGCTGCTCAATTATTCCCCGTGATGTTATTTGTCGGTGACGCCTCGCAGGCCAGCCGTTAAACATCGGTTTCCCCTCTCAGTGGCACAATTATCCTTTTTTGAAGAATGCACAATGGCGCCAGGATGATGAATCGATAGCAGATTGGAAGCGTGGCGTAACTGTCATGTCCCTCAGATAAGGGGCTGCCGGGGGATTGCTCATTCTCGCTGCTAGCCTGCTAGCTTGCCAGTTTATTAGCGCAAATCCCAAATGTTTAGTAAACTCATTAGGCTCCATCTAATGCTAATTTATCATCATAGATGGACCACAAGAGGAGCGAGACACCGGGGCGACCAGGCCAGGACTTTGACCGCAGGATGATCAATCAGCGCAATAGCGGCTAGCATGTTTCATTAGATCCGCCAGACTCGGATGAGTTTTATGGATTTCGCCACTGAAAGTGGGATTTCAGGGGGCTTAGTAATGGCGTAAATACTGACGATGCTTATCTACAGGAAACACTGCATGTTAGTAGCCATCCTTCAGAGAGCTTAGTATTTCAATAGCCCTTCAGATAGATAAGAGCGTTTTGAAGGCACACACACACACACAGTGGGAGTGAAGGAGACATCTTTTTAGAGGAAACTGAAGTGTCGGCTCGGCTTCTGCTGTATCTCGCTCTGTCGATAAAACGCACGCTGGCTTCTGCGGCTCGAGATGGCCGTGAATCAGGCAAACTAATTCAGAAATTATGTTTGGGTAATAAGGTCAGAAATAAAGTGGGGCAGTGAACTCCATCGATCCGCTCAGTCTCACCCAATCAATCATTTAAGGAGAAACACACGGGGCTTCACCTCCGTCCGTTTCCCAACGAGGATTTCATCGTCTTTTCCTGTTCCTGGCGGTTAGAAAAGGCTTCGGTCTCGTTCCTTCGCACAAATGGAAAAGAATATAAATAAATGAAGACAGTAGGTGGTGAATGAACCTGCCCAGACTATGATAATAAAATATGACAAGCGTTTCTCGGTGCTGGGAAAGCGCCGCTGTAATTCACCTGACTTATGTTCTCCTGTCTGATTTAGCTTCAGATTAAAACCCACCGCTTGGCCGACCAATTGAAATCAGATCCAGTCACAGCTTGCCGGTATTGATCCCTATTTAACATCAAGGCTGGGAATGGATTGGTATTGATTAACTATAAAACCGCTGGCTGGCTTGTCCAGGGACCTGCTCAATATGCTGAATGAAAAAGTATCTGCCCTTCAGTGAACGAGAGGAAACGGCAGGAGAAGGCGGCCCGGTCGTTAGTGCGTGTGCTAACCCGAAACAGCGCTGACCTAGCCGTGTCCTGCTGGAATAACCACGTCTGACACTCTGGAACTTGTTTTAAGGGTGTGTGCAGATCTCGGCCACAAGCCCAATGACTGCACAGGTATAATATGTCCAGGACATTTGGGATTAATAACACCGCTAATTAAATTCCCAGATAAGTGTATGATGAGTAAAACAGACCCGTGTTCGCTGTTAGACTCGGGAGTGACGTTACTCCTCCAGCGCCTCCAGATCTCTTACTAAATCTCTGTGTCGGGCTGCATCTGTAAGAAATTACCCGCAATCTCCCACATCCAGGGGTTTACACATCTGTAACGACAGAGGAAACCACCGGGCTCGGCAGGGTCCGGATTTTAAGGGATGTTTTAAACGCAAAAAAAATACCTCGGAAGACCTACGGGATTACTTAGTGGAGCGATCCCAGCACAGATGCGAGATGGTTGCATATTAGCCAAAGGTCCTTTCCATCAAACTCAGTCAAAACCCGAGCACAACTCAAGGCGGTCTCCGCACAACGACCCAGTCCATCGCTCTCAATCCAAAGTCTATTTGTTCCTGATAGGGCAAATCCAATTTGATTCCTTAAGTGTTGATTAAGGTGGTGGGCCGAGACAGGCGGTCCCTCATTGAGTGTTTGCTGATTATTTACCTTCCAGCTGGACATAATGAAGAGCAGCCAATCAGAGTGAGTCCCTGCCCCCGGCGGCAGCACTCTTGTTTGGTCTACTGTATTGGTTTGCTTTCTTAGCCAGCAGCTAAACCAAACTAATCACCACTCGGGTGAGTAGAACTGAAGGACAAATGACACTTGGTTTGTTTTAGGCTCCCCAGGCAAGAACGTCCTAGTCCAGTGTGTAAGACCGGGGAAAACAAAGTGAGAGAAAATCGTTCTGGAGGAGGGCGGTTGGCTAAAGCACTTCGGATATTCACGTGTGAAACGTGAGAATGTCACAGAGCCTTCAGCTCTTTTGTCGGGGCTTTAGAGCGAGATCATTGAGTAAAGACAAAGCCAAACCTACTGGATGCTTGTGGCGAGAAGCGAGAATAAGCTCTTTCACAACTGCTGATTCGTTTAGCTTGTACTTGGTTTCGAGGAACAATACGGTTTTGGCTGTCGGAATTGATCGAGTATGTCTGGGAACGTAGATCTTCAGGCTGCAATTGATCTCAAAGTGCGAGGAAAAGGGTAAAAGAAGAGGCTTTGATTTAGCCGTCAATTTTGCTCAGTTTCCTCTTAAAAAACCAAACGCAATGTGCAGAGTTGACAGTCTCGGCTCCAAAGTCCTGCCTTCTCTGATTGATGTCCTCCACCGGTTCGGAATTCCAACCTGGTAAAAATGTAAGACGTCCGGTTATGGATCCGGTTAACGACTAGTATCTTTATTATTGTTAACTAGCAACCTGAACTGGGGGTAAATGGCACAGAGTTGGATCCCAGTGGATCGAGTCCGATGCTACTCTTTCCCTCATCTGTTTTTATTTCCAACATAAGTCAGATTCCAGTTTGCGATCTAGCAGGTACCAGCAGGCGTGGGATATAGATTCCGAGACGCCGGTCCTGGACCCGTGTGTTGACGAGACGTGGCTGAGCAGGAAGGAGGTGGAGGAGCGAGAGCAAGTCCAAGGCAAGTTTTCCCTGGAGCGGAGGCTTTAATTGGCCGGTGGCAGGTAGCGAGTGAGACGGGGAAAGGCAGAGTAAGAAAGACTTGGACATTATCTCCTCAAAGTGTCTGGCCCTGTGGGTCACCGCCTTAACTCCGTCCGGTTAAAGTGACCGTTCCTGACAGCCTGACACGATCCAGACAGCTCTTCAGCTCACACGGCGTCCCTCAACAGGTTGGCTTTACGACCTTTCTAACGAGACCTAATGGCAGACCACTTTAGTCTCTCTCCTGTCGGGCTGAACGTTTTAATTGCTCGGAAAACAAGTCGGCCTCTCACGCCGCTTCCGACCGGCCGTCAGCGAGCTCGCCGTCCCACGTTTGATGGAAGGACAATGAACACATTGACTGGGGTTTTTACACCTCGCCGCCTCTCATGGGATTGATAATGCCTCTTAGCTAAAACAACTCCAGCCTCAATCCAATCCACTTCGCAAATTCTGTGGTCTCGCCTTTAACCCGTCGGGCCGTGACTGTTTATTAGCTTCGTGTTGTCGAGGATCCGTCTGGTCGTGTTCGCTTCCCCGCGTGTTCGCTGAGCACATCTTGGACGAGTTTTCCAACTGACGTGTGTTTGTACAGGGGTTTCACTGGCGAGCAGCAGTATTGCATCAGTTACACATGTGTCGATGCGGTAATTAAACTGTACACACAATTGCTCCATGTAGCGCAGACACACACACACACACGCTGTTCCACTCGCGGCTAAGTATCTTCCCTTCAAACATGTACGAAAATCACCGTGTTGGGTCGCGGCGGGTAATTTGTTTCACGAAGGCGGTTATTACCGTAATGTCCAAACAGCAGTTAAGGTCACCTGTCACATCCGTTTTAAAGGTGAGCGTGTTAGCCTGTTAGCGTGTTAGCGCGCTGAGGGCAAGACATCACAGGGAGTGTGTTTTTTTCTCCCCTTCCTTGCCTTACATCGTCTCTTAAACAGCAAATTAGTATGGAGCGCGTGGTGCCGGCTGAAATGATTGTACCAAAGGCTCGTTTTGAAGAGGTCAGGCTCCCGCCGCAATGATTTGCTGTTCATGAATCTACTTTGTGCCAATTTGTGTGTGCATGTGCAATCAGATGCGACTCGTGGGCGACTTCCATCATCGTCTCTTCACTTGTGAGTGAGTGTGTGTGTGTGTGCGTTTTGACCACCACGCCTCAGTCGGATTCCCGCCGAATGAGATTTTAATCACCTTTTGCTATCTCGACAACATCCGCCCGTCTGGCTCAACCGCTCTATATTTATGATAATTTTTTTGTTGTTTTCACTCTTTCTCTCTCTCTCTCTCTCACTTTCTCTCCGTCTCTCGCTCTCTCTTTCGTTTTTTTTCATTTATTGAAATCACTGTTGACTGAAGGATGTAATCCTGATTAGCGGTGGCTGTGTGTCCATTGAAGGGTGAAAGGCATCAGAACCATGTTGTTTCACAGGCCCGGAGTGAAATTGAAAAGGGGAGATGGTCTGAAATGCTTCATGGGTTCGTCACTGCAGATAGACCCCCGGATATCAACCCCGCTCAGCCAATTCCTGCCGTGTTATTAGAGGACACATTCGCCACCTCGAATTAAGCCGTGTACACAAGAGTGTGTGCGATTACGCGGCGGACACAATCACGCGGATTTGTCTGGCTTCTCGTGTCACTTTAATTCTATAACCGAGTGAACGCACAGATCAGAAGGTTGAGGTTTATAAGGCTGATTAGCGGTTAGCGATTACATTGCTGGATTAAATTCTGGACTTTTTTGTACTTTTTGTATGTTCCTGCGCTTCCCTGAACTTGGAGTTGTTGTCGAAAAGCACCTCGGACTCAAGAAGACGTTGCGTAGGACTAATAGTTCAAGTTCAAGTTCAGTGCGTTTGTAGGGTTTCACAGTTACAACTGTCTCGAAGCGCACGTGTGAAAATGTGAAAAACGACTGATTCATTTGATTCGTTTGTTCGTTGGTGTTAAGATACTGGCTATGACTACACTGCGAAAAATCTGAGAAAATTAGCAAAAGAAAATAAACATCAAGTAAAACTATCCTGCCAATGGGGTGGGACAAAACCAGACAAAAAATCTTGTTACACGGTAGATTTGTTTCTGCATTTGAGTTCTTGTTCTCATTGGCTTTATATACAAAATAGCAAAGTCATCTCTCACTCTTAATCCTAACACAGTTAAGAAAAAAACAAAATGTATTGTAATTTCAAGATTTTTTAGCTTTAATTTTGGATTAAGATACAGTGTGTGTGTGTGTGTGTGTGTGTGTGTGTGTGTGTGTGTGTGTGTGTGTGTGTGTGTGTGTGTGTGTGTTTAATTTTCTATTTTATCGAATACTTTTTTTTATTTTCTTTTTTAACTTCCTTTACAATTTAATTTATTTTATTTTTGGTCAAGACAAGAGAAGATAAGAAACAAACCCAAAAAGTACATGCAGCTTAAGTTTTCTCTTTCATCCCTCTCTCTCATTCCTCTGTCTCTCTTATCCCTCTTTCTCTTTCCATCTCTCATCCCTCTCTGTCTTCCCCCTCTCATCCCTCGCTATCTCTCTCATCCATCTCTCTCTGTCTCTTTTATCCATCTTTCTCTTTCCATCTCTCATTCCTCTCTCACTCCCCCCTCTCATACCCCTCTCTCTCTCTCTCTCTCTCTCTCTCTCTCTCTCACATCTCTCTTTCATCCCTCTCTCTCATTCCTCTGTCTCTGTCTCTCTTGTTCCTCTTTCTCTTTCCATCTCTCATCCCTCTCACTCTCACCCCTCTTTTATCCCTCGCTTTATACCATCTCCTAGAAGCGGTTGGCGCAGGCCCCTCGCCGTGTGTTTCGCCTCGGAAGCTTCCAGAAAAGAAAAGAAAAATGATGTTGTTTCAGGATGTGGCGACCCGTGCGGGTGTTTGACTGGAGAAGAGCGATCTGAGGTCTGAGCTGAGGAGCAGACAGGGGTGACGGGGCGGAGGCGAGGGGTCGGAGTGTCGTCTTCCACACGCGCTGAGAGAAAGTGAAAGGGGGAGACAGGGCAATCTATCATTAGTGAGCCAATCAGACAGGGCAGCGTCTGTGAGGAGCTTAACACACACACACACACACACACCTCAACCAGCTTACAAACACTCGCCAAACTCGCCGCCACAAAAGTGCGCGAGAGCTAATCTGCTTACGAGGAGAAACACGCCCGGTAAGCGGATTCCCTAACCTCCGCGTCCCCACGACACACACACGCGCGCGGATGAGGGAGGAGTCAGCGCTCGTCATCGTTACATCCGTATTGATCCCGCCGCTAATGACGCGTGTTATTAAACATGATCGCGCGCGGAAAACACGCAGACGTTTGTCTTTGTTGCGCTCAAGAACGCTTGCCAGCGAGCTGACGTCCCCATTAGAGATCCGCGCGCACAGATTAAAAAGCGCGCACACACACACACACTCTCTCACACACACACAGACACACAAATGAAGCGGCGCTGTACTAATATCTTGACTGACACCTGCAGCACACACACACACACACACATGTTGGGTTGTCTGTGTTCCACCTGCTTGTTAGCGGGCGTCGTCAGCGCTTTTCACATCCGTCCTAACAAGTTTCTCCTAATCAGCCGCCGATCTGAACGCAAAAGCGAATCGCGCGGCGTCTGTGCGGACCAATGAGAGCGCAGCTGTTTTATTAGCCGCGCTTCTACATGTGGCCTGTATTAGCAACACACACACACACACACACAGTGATTGACACTTGTAATGACATGTTTGTTGATTTATACAATATTTTCACCAGGGGTGTAAAGTACTTGAGTGAATGTACTTTGTTACTTTACTTAAGTATGTTTTAAGCTACTTCGTACTTGTACTGAGTATCAAGCATACAGTATAAGCAACTTTTACTCTCTACTCCATTACATTTGTGAATAAGTAACTGTACTTTTCACTCCACTACATTTAAATGGACACTTATTGTTACTTGTTACATAGTGTGTTACATAGTGTTACATACTTGTTACATATAGAGTGCGCGACAAACGTAATCGTTTTTTACTGCGGTTAATTTCTTAATTTTGTTTTATTTTCAAATTCCTAATATTTTTTTACATTTTGAATAATTGTAATCTCATTTGTAGACGTTGACTGTGAAGTCACTAAGAATCACATCAAAGTCAGCTCGGGATTCGATTTGTTTTTTGCACATTTGCGTTGTTGAGACTGACTTTTTGTTCTTGATTTTGCTTTACCATTTTTTAAACACGGAGGTGCTAAATTTCGTTTATGTATTAGACAATAACACCTCAAGAATACATTTTCACGTTTCTTTGTTTTTATTAGCCTAAATTCAGCTTAAGTAAAGTACTTAAGTTCTTTCAAAATTTGATACTTTGCTACATTGACTCAAGTCTTTCCTGTATTGGCGACTTTTTACTAGTATTGGAGTGACTTATACAGTACGTATCTGTACTTTTACTTAACTATGGTTGTCTGGCACTTCTCACACCTCTGATTTTCACCATCTTTGCCTTTTGCTATTAAGTACAAAATGTGTAACAATTTCTCACACGGAAGCAAAAAAATTTAAATAATTTTTACGCTATTAGCATCGTTAGCTTCGGCTAGCATAATTAGCATCTCTAGCCGTCTGTGCTGATGTAAGCTACTAGAGCTGAAGATATCTCCTCATAGTGGCGTCAGACGTGTGTTGGGCTCTTCCTCTCGCTATCGGCCTGACAGCATTATTCCGCCATGATGAATTGGACTCTCAGACGTCGGAGCAGATATAAAGACCGAGCTCTTGTCGCCATATGATCTCATAGTTCAAGGCTGTTGACAAGCTGCATTTCTGGCACAGCTTGTGGGGGCATCTGGAAAAGAGCTGCTGGAAAAGCCTCGGAACGTGAGGAGAAGTAGGACAAGAGATTGCAGCGTTTGCGGGGGAGACGAGAGAAGGAGAAACTCACTGGAGACCCAAGACGAATGCGAAGCGAGGAATATCAGCATCTCCTGCGAGAAATATGATTAATATATTTAAAAGAAATTAACAATGAGTGATTGGCCAATTCATCATGTGGAGGAGGAGAAATACGCCTGGGTTTTGACGCAGCACGTGTGTGTGTGTGTGTGTGTGTGTTTGCTTCATAATGTTGTGTTTTTGGCTGAGCATCAACAATGTGGAGGCATATCAGAAATAATAGAGCGAGAGAGAGAGAGAGAGAGAGAGAGAGAGAGAGAGAGCAAATGGCTTGGACACTGGATTAGAGAGTCTGTTGTCGTCTCCTCTTTTTTCATTCGTTCTCTCTCTTTTCACCAGCTTTCACTGTCTCCTTTTACTGTTTGTTTCTCTCAGTGTATTTATCCTCCCCTCGCAGCTTGTCCCTCGCTCATTCTTTTTTTCTCTTTTACCTCCCAGTCACTCACTCATTCATTCACAGTTTGCTTCTTTTTTATATTTCCCCTCCCTTTATATCGGTCACTTACTGGTCACTTACCCACCCTCCCTCTCTCTCTGTCTCTCATAGCTCTCTCTTTCATCCCTCTCTCTTATCCCTCTCACACTCACCCACATGTGCTGCCCCCCCCCCCTCTCATTCTCTCTCTCTCTCATACCACTTTCTCTTATCCCTCTATCTCATTCTCTCTCGCTCTGATATTTCTCTCTCTCTCATCCGTCTTGCATTTCTCTCTCTTAAACCTCTTTCCGTTTTCATCTCTCATCCCTCTTTCTCTCTTCCCCTCTCAACCCCCACGCTCTATCTCATTCTCTCTCTATCTCATCTCTCTTTCTCTTTCCATCTCTCATCCCTCTCTCCTTTTCTCTCCATATCTCCCTCTCTCTCTCTCACTGTCTCTCAGTCTCGGTGTCTCTCTCTCTCTCTCCCTCTCTCCTTCTCCCTCTCTCCCTCTCTCTGTGTCTGTGGTTGTTCATTGGTGAGTGGACACTGACATCTTTGGCTCGTTAGAGGCTGCAGGACTTGACGTTTTCCACGCCTGCCTTCAGCCGCCTTCCTCTGTCTGCTTCACGTCCAGCAGCATCTGTCATCTGCTCTCGGCCTGGCCACTCACAGCCTGACAGAGAGAGAGAGAGGAACATCTCGTCACTGAATCGCCCATTACCTCTCTGAAGTCTATCGATTTCTTGTAAAAATAATGATATTGACAGGCGTTGTGGAAATAATTGTTTCCAGAAGCAGGAGAGAAAGCTGCAGTGTAGAGTCAAGCTGATCTGAGCAGAAAGTGTCTACTCAACATGATATATAATCACACACACACACACACACACACACACACACACACACACGCACACTTCGCTGCGTAATAATCTGTGAGGTTAAGGGCGTCTCTATTCACTCCGATGCAGAACAGAAGCTCCTTTCCTGATTTCGGCTCCTTCTTCTCCTATATCAGGTGTTGTGACGTGAAAGATTTTGACTCTGGAGGCGGGAAAGATGCTTCACACATAGAGATTCACTCCCTGTTGAGTGTGTGTGTGTGTGTGTGTGTGAGAGAGAGTGTGTGTACACTGTGGTACAACACAATGGTTCTCCGCCCACAAATTGTTGTTATAATCACGTCATGAGCAACATCAGGTTTTGAAACTAAAGTTTTTCTTACAAAATGTCAATCAGAGGTAAAACAAACGTAAATACTGTAATTGGCAATATTGCTGTGGTGGCAGGTGGGCGGGGTGAGGGCGGGGCTTTATAGCTCTTTGTCGTGAAGAGTATATAAACTGTCTTTTCTTCCATTACTTTGCTGTGTAATAAGTAAAATTACTTATTACCTGACAGACAGAGAGAGAGTGATAGATCTAGCCAGTGTGGCCAAAAGTAGTCATCTTCGTTACTTAAGTAGAAGTAGAGATACTAGAGAGAGACAGAGAGACACTGACAGAGAGAGAGAGAGAGAGAGAGAGAGAGAGAGAGAGAAGGTGATAGATCTAGCCAGTGTGGCCAAAAGTAGTCACCTTCGTTACTAAAGTAGAAGTAGAAAAACTAGAGAGAGACAGAGAGACACTGACAGAGAGAGAGAGAGAGAGAGTGAGAGAGAGAGACAGAGAGACACTGACACAGAGAGAGAGAGACAGAGAGACACTGAGACTAAGAGAGAGACTGAGAGAGATAGAGAGACAGAGAGAGAGAGAGAGAGAGAGAGAGTGCGAGCGAGGGCTGGAACAGATTAATTATGCGGCTCTGCTCGTCTCAGATTAACATATCAGGCCTCACTATTATCCGTGTGACTGCGGTGGACGCGTCCGTCTAATGAACTGCGGGCCAAAACTATCAATTAACCTGACAAAGGGACGGAGCACTTACCCACACCTCCGCCATCACCCCGTCACTCGCACTCGTCCTCCCCTCAAATTGGCTCTTCTGTCTCTCGCTCGCCGACGCGGAGATTTGTGTTAACCGTAATCCAATAAAGCTGCGGAGCCGGTGGAGAAACATTCCTCCGAGGGTCCGGCGTCGCTCCTAATGGCCATTTAGAGGCCGGACTGTCTGTGAAGTGTTAAATATTTACATGCCAAATGCCAATAGTAATTGTGGGCCGCCGGGCGACAGGCTATTGGTCGGTTGGGCGTGATGACACCTGAGAGAGAAAGAGAGAGAAAGAAAGAAAGAAAGAAAGAAAGAAAGAGAGAGCGAGTAGTAGAGTGAGAGAGAGAAAGAGAGATAAATAGAGACAGACAGAGAGAGAGAGACAGATAGAGTGAGAGAGAGAGACAGAGAGAGAGAGAATAAATCTAGCCAGTGCTGTCAAAAGTAGTCACTTTCGTTACTTAAGTAGAAGTAGAGATACTAGAGTTAAAAAGTACTTCTGTGGAAGTAAAAGTAACATGCCAAATATTTTACTGTAGAAGTAGAAATAAAAAGTAAGCGGATAAATAAATACACTAGTAAAATAAAAGTAAGCCAAATTTAAGCGAGGTTTAATCGACTGGGACGGTATGTTGGACATTTTTTGTCAATGTTTTTTTTCGCCGTTTTTTTTTTTGTTGAAAGTGCAGATATTTCTTAAAAAATTAAGAAGTAGAAGTAAAAAGTAAGCGGAAAAATAAATACTCTAGTAAAGTAAAAGTAAGCCAAATTTAAGCGAGGTTTAATCGACTGGGATGATTTGTTGGACTTTTTTTTGTCAATGGTGTTTTTCGCGTTTTTTTTTTGCTAGTTTTGTAACGAGTAGAAAGTGCAGATTTTTGCTTAAAAAAATAAGTAATAGAAGTAAAAAGTACGTGGAAAAATATATACTTATATTATTATATTATATTATTATATTACTGTGTAAAAATAAACACAGTCGCTTTGGATAAAAGCGTCTGCCGAATGACTGTAAAGTAAATACTCTAGTAAAGTAAAAGTAAGCCAGATTTCTACTTAAGTAAGGTAATGAAGTAGTATTACTTTGCTACTCGACACCTCTGGATCTCGCCGATATTTATCCATGCGTGGTTTGTGTTTTTTTGAAGGATGTCGAGGCGTGTGAGCAGCTAATGTGGTGTTGACTCCATGTGGCCCGTCTATTAGCGGTGACAGCGCCGCCGCCGCAAAATAATAAAGAAATATTTATGCTCCTCTTAGCAATGCTAACAAGGCGACGCATCAGGCCGCCGCGCCGCGGGGTCTCGTCCCGTCGCTCCCATTGTGTTCGCGGAATGAGATTGGTCATAAATCCAGGGCATCTCATATATATTTGAACGGGGTTCTGCTTCTGCCAGGAAAGTGCACTTTACACGCGGCAACACGCGATTACCTGCGTCTGATCGGACGGAGGAGGAGGAAAATCGATTGGGATTTATTATTCACTATTGTTGCCTGGATCTGGTTTTACGGGGCGGGCGTCTGCCTCATTAATGTTGCAGAGTGATTGACTGGAACCCCAAGATTTTAACATGTTTTTCCCGCCTTTAATAATTCACGGATTCATAACCGGCGCCGATCTCGAAGCCCGATCTGGAAAACACACTCCTTACGACAAATATATGTGTTTGTGTGTGAGGGTGCGGCCAATTTATTAAAATAAAATTAACTTAAGTGTAATAATATAATTCATTAAACGGCCAGTTTATTAAAAAAAAAAAAAAAATTCACCTAAACATGTATATTATTATATTTAATTGTGTATTTCATATACTGTGTATAATGTGAAATAGCATGTGTGTGTTTTCTAAGTATAAAAATATATATACTAAAGATTGGATCGATGTGGAATTGTGAAACATCTTCGTCAAATTTTCCCCTCAAATTTGTGTTTTTTTTAAAATGGGAAAAGTATGAAAACATGATTGTTCCGCGTTTCTGTCACATGCCTGAATCTGATTTGCGTCCGTCACCTCTCGACCAATCAGAACTCTCCGCTGCTTCCTGGACTGACCCTTCTGACAGATGCTTAAGTTGTTCCTTTAGGTCCGGTGACTGACAGATGGAAAATTACGCTTTCAAATTCATCTCAGTCACTCTGCCCTGTTCTTCTGTGTCAAAGCCCCCATGAGAGAGAGAGAGAGAGAGAGAGAGAGAGGGAGAGAGAATGAGAAAAAAAAGAGAGAGAAAGAGAGAAAAGTAATGTATTGTAGCGTTATTTTTAAGCTCTTTAACAAAAACTTAGTTGATACTAAGTGCGTAAAATGTATGAATGTATGATGAATGTAGATAGATAGATAGATAGATAGATAGATAGATAGATAGATAGATAGATAGATAGATAGATAAATGAAAGTTGTCAGGGTTTAAATTCACTCATACATTCACTTAGAACACGATTGATTTTCCTTCAGAGTTCTCAAACACACAATTGTCTTCCCTTCTTAGCTAATGTGTGATCTCTCTCTCTCTCTCTCTCTCTCTCTCTCTCTCTCTCTCCCTGCTGAGCTCGTCAGGAAGAGAAGATGTGTGCTTTCCTCTCTCTTCTCTCATCTCTCCTCACAGCTGTCTATTAAGCGAGGGAAGCGCTGGAGTCTTTTCGTCTGTCTCTCTGACTTTACTTCCTGCTGTCTTCTTTTTCTTCGGCGATATAGAACTGTCAGAGACTTTGATTCCGGCTCGGCTTGCGCATCTTCCTCACTGTCCGGGTTCGTAACCTTCTTCCGCGGAATGTAAAGTTCACGAAACAGCTGTTTGACTCGTTGCTTCTAAAGCGTAGATTCTGCTCTACATTTCGACCGTTTATTAAGGGGCGGAGCTCTGGATTTATATATCATCTGTGTGTGTGTGTGAAGAGGGATTGGATGGATTCGGAGGGGTAATTCTTCAGCGAGTGTGAAGTGACCCTATAATACGCGCTTTCTTAACGTGAGCAAAAGCAGATAAAAGTCTCTCTTATCTTCCTTAACAAGAAAATTATCTGGCGGAGGAGATGTGTCACGATAAGAAGCGTGTGACCTACAGCGTCTCCCCGCGGGACTCGTCCTTAAGTGCTGCCCGACACCTTTATTGTCCCGGACGCGTTATTTAGCCATTTGATTGGTGCGTTGGTGAAGGCTGCGCAGGCGCGGGGTTTGGAACCAGTCGGGATGGAGCTTCTCTGTCTTCTATAATAATAATAATAATAATAATAATAATAAAAATACATTGCATTTGATAGCGCCTTTCAAAACACTCAAGGACACTTTACGAAATATTGAGAAAAAAAAAATAAATTATATATATATTTTCTTCTAAATCAGATGTCTCTCAGTCTCCGGCTCTGTTTCTAATGTCAGGGTTCCCACGGTCACGGACGGTCTGGAAATGTCAGAGAAACGTTTGAAATTGTCATGTCCAGACGGGGAAAAGTCATGTCACGTTTATGAAGTGATATATAAATATTAATAATCACCCTGGGCTCTGGGACGAACCGGGGCATCGTGGGTAGGATGTTTTTGTGCTCAGAGGTGGTCATGTGATTGGCTCACTGCGACTCAGAGAACAAGAGTCCCGGTGGGTTTTCTGGAGTTCTCTACACTCAGATATATCAGTATATCAGAGATCGTGATAATCAGCTAAAGAGGAGATTCAGATCATATATGAGTAGTGGGGGGCATGTGATTGGTCACCCCTTGTACAAGCCCCGCCTCTGCCTCATAGATGTTTTTGGGATTGACTCCACCCCCGTTTTTTTTTTCCTAATGTTTGAACACAGATTCTTCAGAAAAGACCATTTTTTCCCAAATTCCGCATAGCTACTTATAAATAGCGCCTTATAAATAAACTTGAACTTCAAATTCAAATTTTTTTTAGTCACATCCACAATTATTTTTCAACAAAGTGAAGTGAAATGCATTTTGCAATGTATTTTGGTGAAGGAACAAAAAATGTAAAATAGGGGATAAAAAATAAAACACAAAATACAAGAATACAAAAGCAATAAAATACAATAAAAATAGAGAGATAAAATATGAATTCAATACAAGTGATGAAAAATACGGGGAGAGACAATAAGGGAGAGAACTTGAACTTGAACGTGAAGAAATAAGAGAGAGATAAGAACTTGAACTTGAACGTGTTGTAAATGGAGGTGTGATTATATATTTGACTTTATACTCTCCTGTTTGTTGAGCATCATGTGTGTGTTGCTCTGTGTTGGTTAGTCGTGACCTCTGTGACCTCGGGGGGGCTGTTAGTTGACCTTTCCACCCACATGCAGAGTGATGGGAAGGACGAGATAGACGCTAAAGCTAGCAAGGCTGGGAAAACACAGCACAGGAAGTGATTGTGCACGAGCGCAGGAAGTGACACGCAGCGGTGGGAATCCTCCTCGGGGAGCTCGGGTTTAAAGCCGAACCAAGCTCGTGTTCAGTCCGGATTCAGACGGAATCTGGTTAAAACTGCGGAAGCTCCATCCCGCCGAGCGCCGGACTTGGGTTACACGTTTGGCCGGAGAGGAGATTTCCCTCTTCCTGTTTTCTTCTTTTTCTCCCCTCCCTCCTTTGAGCTTCCCAGCGTGTGGAGACGTCGGGAATAGACGTCCACTGTAGTTCAGGAATCGCGTCCGGATAAAAGCGTATTCCGCTCAGGTACGACTCCAGACCGGGAATCTGGGAATTTCCAAGAGCTTTCCAAAAGGTGCCGCGTTTTCAAGAGCTTCCTGCTTTTCCCATCTGGCCCGACTGGCTGGAGAACCTGATCCCACCTGTCAATCATCGGACCCCAGCTGTGAGGCGCGGCCCCTCCCCTCCACCTCATTAAAGCGCCGCCCCCTCCCGCTCCCGCGCTCTCCCACGCCGCTCAGTGGGGTTTTCATATCAGGGCTCTGTGACAGGATCATTTGGGCGATTTGTGGGATTCATCTGCAGTTAAAAGTACAGCCTAAGGCGAGTCTAATTGGTAGGAAGGCTAATTCCCTCCCGTCCTCCTGTCAGTCTGTATTTTATTTACTGAGCCTTGCCAAAACCTATTTACACAATAATGAGAGGCGATTGCTGTGATGCCGGCTACACAAAGGCTCGCTCGCCACGCCGGCGAAACACAACAATTAAAAGACAATCTGAAATCGCCACGCCCACCACCGCGCAGGTACGCCGCTCACGCCTGGAGCCGCCTACTACTTCCTGCTGGAAATCTGTTTGCTCGGCTCGTCTTGTGCTTTACGGATATTGATTGGGTGATTGGGTGATTTGGTGATTGGTTGATTGGTTGATTGATTGGTCGATTGGTTGATTGATTGGTTTCTTGGTTGAATGTTGATTTTTTGATAGATAGATAGATAGATAGATAGATAGATAGATAGATAGATAGATAGATAGATAGATAGATAGATAGATAGATAGA
>CM051500.1:390765-400765 GCA_028031935.1 Paedocypris micromegethes | reverse complement strand
GAACTGACACCAGAATGTTTGTGGACTCGGTAATTCAAGCCGGCGTGAGGCTCCGCCCTCGCCCATTTATGGATTCTGATAGACTTTATTAAATTAATTAAAGGCTGAAAAGCCGTCTTAACGACGACAGAGTTTATGAATTAAACATCACAGGATCTTCGCAGTGACTGGCGTGACAGATTTACCCAGAGATTCTGTGGGTTTTTTGTTTTTTTTTTTTTTCGGGATGGGGAAAGTTTCAGGATTGTGGCTCGGAAACGGGGGGCGACGGGAAATGGGCGGGGCTGGGTGTTGTAAATGGTCCGGATCGGAGACGGGGAAGAGATCAGGGGTCAGATCCACCACATGTAGGCTGTTTGTGGGAACCAGTGGTGTGTGTGTGTGTGTGTGTGTCTGATCAGCTCCATCAGTGGAATCACCCCGAGAGCGAAGAGCTTCATCTCGCCTCTGATTTGCTCGGGAGACTTTGCTTCTCTGGTGCTTTTTGTTTTTCTCGTAATTCGCCCCCCCNNTCCTCCTCCTCTTTCGCTGGATGTCAGGAAGTTTGCCAGCGAGCGTCTTTGTTTACCATGCCAGGGGAAATTGTCAGAGCTGGTGAAAATTTCCCGCCGACTTTTATCATCTCCCTAATCTAACAGTTTACTGAACTTGATAAGTGTCCTATCAACATGTTAATCAAATTACTTCTGAACAGAAATTGACAGTTTTCATTAATTATACACGATTATTCTAATTGCAATTCAAATTTATTCATTTAGAACAGAAGGTATTCAGTAATATTTTACAAAATTTGCATATTAAATGGAGGGAGTTGTACATTATGCATGGTAATGTATGCAGACTTTCTTATTTTGAAGTTCAGAGCCATATGTGGCGGTGAGCGCGGAGCAGGTGAGGAGTCGGCGAGGCTTTAATTTGCTTGACAAACATTAGGCTGGAGTCTGTCAGCTGGAGTGTAGCGACTGCCAATCTTTATTTACCCTTTATTGATTACCCCAAACTCTCAACATCTGCATGCCTTGTATAAATTCTCACTTATGGGCCGCGTGTGATGAATGGGATCTCTCCACGGCTTCCCTGGGATCTCCGGCTCTCAGACGAGAATCACAATCAATTATTGTCACGGGGCTATTGAGATGAGAGAGGGAGGGAGGGAGTAAGAGAGAGAGAGAGAGAGAGAGAGAGAGAGAGAGAGCGAGAGAGAGAGGAGAGGAGAGATCTGGAGAGAGCTTTGACTCTTCCTCTCTCGAGATCTAGCGAGAGAGAGAGAGATTCTTTTTCTTCTCTCTTTGGAGAGATTCTCTTGACTATATTCCTCTCTCTTTCGCTCTCTATCCTCTAGAGATAGAGATACAGAGCGCGAGAGAGAGAGAGAGATTGACTATGAGTGAGAGAGAGGGTCTATGAGATAGAGTCAGAGAAAGAGAGAGAGAGATTGACTATGAGAGAGAGAGGGTCTATGAGTGAGCTAGAGATAGAGAGAAAGATTCACTATGAGAGAGAGAGAGGGTCTGAGTGAGCTATTGAGCGAGAGAGATAGAGAGAGAGGGAGAGACTATGAGTGAGAGAGAGAGGGTCTATGAGTGAGAGAGAGAGGGTCTATGAGTGAGAGAGAGAGGGTCTATGAGTGAGCTAGAGAGAGAGTGAGAGACAGAGAAAAAGAGGGAGAGAGAGAGGGAGGGAAAAAGAGAGGGACTGTGAGAGAGCAAGTGAGTAAGTGAGTGAGTAAATGATTGAGCGAGCGAGGGAGTGAGCGAGTGAGTAAAAGACGTGTAGTACTTGATTGATGTGCAGTGGCTGTGCTAAAAAGACAATATGTGGAATTTACTAATTTGTGGCACCTCCTTATGTCGGAACAGAGCATTTAAATTTCAATGCTGATGTGTTGAATAGCACATAAATTATGGTATTATTACACTGGCTGTAATTAAATTACCTAGAAATATGACATTGCTGTAATTTATGTTTGGCCTTTACTGGAGAAGCACTTTCCTCACTAACTAGTTCTAATGGTTTTTAAATTGTTTATGTGGACAGACAAGAGAGAGAGAGAGAGAGAGAATTTCCCATAAAATTCAAATTTATGAAATTCTTATTCGCGTTTTTAAATGAAATTTTAATCATTTTTTTTTCCCAAATTGTGATTATTGTCGATTAGACTTTTTCATTGGCGAAGTATGGTCTACACGCACTGTGTTACGCTTCAGTTCTGCAGCACACACACACACACACTCATATCAGGCGTTCCTGTCTGAGAGTGATAAATAGAGCCGGGTTATCATCTCTGTCAGTCTTATGGAAGAAGTGTTTTGTGGCGGCGCGGCTCTGCCCCGGGTCAGGCCGTACTTGACTGAGAGACGGATGCGTATTAAGATAAATCACTCTGTGGAACAGCTGCAGAGGTCAGAGGTCACACATCAGACTCGCCCGCTCTGACTTCCTGCTTTACCGCTGTCAAAGGCCAAAGTCTGAGCCTCATATATCTGCAGCATCACATCACCAGCCCGCCGCAGGTGAACCCGGCCCACCACGTGTCCTCGCTCCCCGCATCCACATCCCGGGAACACTTGACATCCGTGTCCGCTCATTAAAAGCCAGATTCTTCCCATGATCTCCAGCCGTACTGTGTGTTATCGGAACCTATGGAACCAGATCAATGCCAAAAATATCAAACGTGCATTTAGAAGAAACGAACAAAAATGCTTCACAGCTGATAGCCAATCAGGGTAAGGTCCGCCCCCACGTGAAGCGAAAATCCAAACGTGGAAAAAAAAGCGAACATAAATTTCATAATTTCAAGCAAAAAACAAAAAAGCCGAATGTAAATGTGAAGTGATTTTGTTCGTTTCTTCGAACTTTCGACAAAAAAAAAAAAAACGAAAATAAAACCTGAAGCGAAAGAAAAAGTTTCAAACAAAAGCGCGAAGATTGCAAGCAAAAAAAAAAGCAGACGTAATTTTAAGTGGAAAATAAAAAAGCCAAACGTAAATGTGAAATATTTTCGTTCGTTTCTTTAAACTTTCGGAAAAAAGCGAACATAAAACCTGAAACGCAAAAAAAATATTTCAAACAAAAACGCAAAGATTGCGAGCAAAAAAAAAACAAAAGCAAACGTAATTGCAAGCGAAAAACAAAAAAGCCAAACGTAAATGTTAAGTATTTTCGTTCGTTCTTTCAAACTTTATGTTTGATATTTTTAGCGCTAATCTGATTCCATAGGAACCTTTTTGGTAAACGGAATCTCACATAAACCTCCTCAGCCATTAAATGTCACTCAGCGTTTGGGGAAATGGACCCGCTCCTCATCCGTAACACCTGCTTTGTATTTCACTCCGGCGGCGTCATCGCCCGCTTCTTTAAAGGAGGATTCACGCCGCGCCGCACTAAGTGTTTCAGGCGGCGTAATTGCCATGCAAATTCCAATCAGTGAGAGTTATATTTATTTATTTTGCGCAAAAATGAAATGTTGTTTTCTCTCGAGTTACGCAAGCGTTCATGGATTTAGCCGACAGCTGTTTAGCAGTGTGTTTATTCTGAGAGATTCGATAAAAGCCTTTTTGAAGACGCAAATGCGGGCGTGAAGACGCGTGTTGTGTTTTCTCGCGGTGGCAGGTGAAAAATGCGTGTCTGCACTTGTTCGGATTTAAGACCCGCAAATTTGCACCCAATTTCAATTTGCCAGCGCGCGGCAGCGAGTGCAAACAGCTTCTTGGGGGTGAGATTAAAGCGCAGACGCATCAATCCGACAGCGCCGACTTGTAGCGTCATGTTCGCGTAATGACTATCACAGTGAATCAAGCCGCTTTAACGCGGTAATTCCACCGCCGCGCTTCAGACTCCGCGAGGCGCATTAGCGTCGCCCGTTCAAAAGGTGATTTCAATCTCACGCGCTCATTTTTCATGAAGATAAATAGGGCCACGCGTCTCGCTTCCCCTGAAGTAAATATTGCAGCGATGATGCGGAGGCGGAGGCGCAAAGTGACGTTATTTTATTCATTTGCTTTTATTTATTTATTTTTTGCATTTGTACCGTAAGTGACGTGTCTCGGTGCCTATTGGGGAACAAATTGAATGTTTAATCTGCCAACGCACAGATGGGGCCCCGCAGTGAGAGAGTCGGGGTCCTCGTCTACTGAGAGAGAGAGAGTCGAGGATAGTGTCTACAGAGAGAGAGAGAGAGAGAGAGAGAGAGTTGGGGCCCTCCTCTAAAGAGAGAAACAGAGAGAGTCTGGGCCCTCCTGTACAGAGAGAGCGAAAGTCGGGGCCCATGTCTAGAGAGAGAGAGAGAGAGAGAGAGAGAGAGAGAGAGAGAGTTGGGGCTCTTGTCTAGCTTGATAATTTTGGCTTCTCTTGGCTACAAAGTGTTGGGACTCTTCGTATACAGAGAGAGTCGGGTCCTTGTCTAGAGAGAGAAAGTGTCGGACCCTTCATCTACAGAGAGAGAGTCAGGCCCTCGTCTAGAGAGAGAAAGAGTCGGGGCCCTTGTCTACCTTGAGATGTTTGCTCCCCTTGGCTACAGAGAAAGTGTTGGGGCCCTCGGTTACAGAGAAAGAGAGTCAGGCCCCCGTCATACAGATAGAGAGTTGAGGTTAGTGTCTATAGAGAGAGAGAGTCTCGGCGATCGTCTAGAGAGAGAGTCGGGGACATGGTCTACAGAGAGAGAGAGAGTGAGTCGGGGCCCTTATTTAGAGAGAGAGAGAAAGACAGGGCTCTTGTCTAGAGAGAGAGAGAATCAGGGTCCCACATCACGTGAAGAAAGTGGGCAATTTGAGCGCGGGTTTCTGGATGAGCGTGCGCTAAGCGGCTAATGCTGAGGGGCCATTTGAAGGCGCGCGGGGCCGCGGCGTCAGCACCGGCTGAAGGCTCCGGCTCCTGCAGTCGTCCTGCTCCCCGAGGTCATTAAAAGTGTGAATATCTGCATTACTCCGTGATGTTTTGCTGAAACTGTTGTTTCTCGCAGGGAGACTTTTGCTAATATCCGCCAGGGACAGATCCAGAACAGATTACGTCAACAAATCCGCTCCGTAAACACGGCAAAATTTCCCCAATTATTGGATTTTCTTGTAGCTGTTGATTTCGAGTTAATAAATGAGTAGATTGGGCTGTGAAGCGGGCGCTTGTTAGCACGGCGAGGGCTGGAGAGAGTCACTCCGTCTTCCGGGCTGGTGTTCGTTTAGCCGAGGGTTCTGTTGTGTGTTCTTCTGAACGGCGAGCGTTGGCGCTAGATGACACCGACAGCATTTTGATTAAGGATTTTATACATGAAGAGATTTTCATTAACGCTTCTCCTCGGTGATTTGGACGGGACGGTCGGGACCGTGACCGAGGCTTGCGGGATAAACGCTCCTGTATTGAATTCCAACCTGATCAGGATCCGCGGCGGCTGCAGCAATTAACGGGGCCGATTCCTCCGGGGATCCGCGGGGCCCTTCTGACCCCAGCGCCGCTATTCTACACGGCTAACACGCTTTAGCCTTTCTCTCGCTCGCTCTGAAGATATGAGGCCGTTGCAGCGTGTGATTAGGGTTTGTGATTGACTTCAGATCATCAGTGGAGTGTAATGTCAGCACACGGATGTGTAAACGAGGAGCGAGAGGCAGCGGGCAAACGCAGACCGGCGCTTTCCCAGCCGATCGACCCGTCACCGTCATTCAAGGAGCGAGTGCGTTAAGCAAAGTTAAACGGCGAAAAATCCCAATATTGCCGAACTCAACCACGTCCACGGCTGCAATTTCGAACAATCCGACTGAGAGAGAGAGAGAGAGTCGGGGACCTTGTCTACAGAGAGAGAGAAAGTGGGGGCCCTCGTCTAGAGAGAGAGAGAGAGAGAGAGTGGGGCCCTTGTCTACAAAGAGCGAGTGCGTCAAGCAAAGCTAAACGGCGAAAAATCCCAATATCGCCAAATTCAACCTTGTCCACGGCTGCAATTTAGAACGATCACGAAAGAAGAGTGCCGACTGGACAGTCTGGTCTCCACTTTGGATTCCCATTCATCAGTCGAGCGTCGTGATTCGCCGGCGAGCTGGAATCCCCCTAGTGGCCGCGCCGGCTTAAAGCTCTTCGCTCTCCCCAAGGCTTGTCATTCCAGCGCGGCAGAAAGAGCTTTAACAAGCCTCCAGCTCATCGCCCCCGAACCCCTAAAGGAGTCGCATCTCCGTGACACGTTTGTGTACCTGCGACAAGAAAGACACGGGCCGGCGCTGTCGGCTCCAGACTCACACGCCGCTCTACAAAATCAACCTGACAACTCGCTGTTTTCTCCGCGGAGAGAAGCGTTTTTTTCCTCCTCCTCCCCTTAAGCGAGGGATGCTTGGATGTCACTCCTGCGAGCGAGAGCATCCTTATTATTTGCCTATAACCCTGTTTGAAAGCCCATGTGTCCCGCGCAGACGAGCACCAGCAGCGGTGTCAGCCATCAGAAGGAAACATGTCCGTGTCTCACTTCACACCGTTTATCCCGCCAGCGCTCTGTCAGCGACTCCACTCTGTCACGCCGCTCCTCGTCTGTCGATGCGTCGAGCGTCACGACACAACCGCACACTGGTGCTAAGTCGAGCCGAATCCCGATTGTTAGTTCAGTAGAGTCGAGAGTGTTCAAGATCTGAGCGTTTGTAAGGAGCTTTTCACAGTTTTAGCTGTCTCGAAGCGCACGTGTGAATGTGGAAGAGGATTGTTGCTTTTTATTCATTTGATCGTCTGGTTGTTGGTGTTAAGTAAATGGCCGTGATTATCACTATGACAAGACAAAGACAAAGAGCAGTGAGCAAGCAAATATGCGACAGTGACAGTGAGTTAATGTTCGTTTTCTTGCTAATTTTGTGTGTAATTTTGTTGACGGATTTTTGTCATCGTCTTCGACACTTTTTCCCTCACGAACACGAAATGAGAACTTTATAAAAACTCCCGCTCAGGGACGAAAACTATAACTACATTTATTGACACTTTTAACATTTATTGTATTACAAGATATTTGACATTTACATTTATTGACACAATTTGAATACATTTATTTGGATTGAAAGAAAAGTTCATAAAAATAAGTTCAAGAAAAAGATGTTTGTAGATATTTTATGAGTTCATAGTTAGCTACGTATTCGGATTTCTAATACATAGCAACTTTAGTACACATTTAGAACATATTAGCACTTATATTTCCGTTGACTTTATCTCTACTGTAATGTAGTCGACTATTGTAGAATGCTGTGGTGTTAAGTTGACGAAAATTAGACTAAAACAAAACAAAATCAAGACGACCAATCCGGGACTAAAACTAAACTCAAAAGACTACGACTAAAACGAAAAATGAAAAATCTTAAAAATGCAAAATTAGCACCGGTGTGTGAGTGTGTGTGTGTGTGTGTGTGTGTGTGTGTGTGTGTGTCTGTGTGAGTGTGTGTGTGTGAGAGTGTGTGTGTGTGAGTGTGTGAGTGTGTGAGTGTGTGAGTGTGTGTGTGCGCGCCTGACGTATTTTCCCACCGTGCTGAGCTGGGTCCGCACAGAGACCTGCTTGTGTCGCTGTGATGTCACCGGCTCGACCTGCACAAAGGCTTGAGGTATCACTGCTTCTGTTCACACAATACCCATTCAAGCCGCCGCTCGCCCCGGGAACAATGTTATTTTTTGTTTCAGCATTATAAAGCTGGACTTTTGCAGGAAACCCAACAGACAAAACCTTTATCGGGCGATGCCGCGGTATAATCCGCCTCCATTAGCTTTTCACTGTGTTTCTCCTTCCCTCGGCCTTTTTAAAAGCACTTTCCCTCCTTCTCGCTCACTCGCTCTGCTTCTGGAGACAAGACGCGCTTTCAGTCCGACTGTGGAAATTAATAAAGTGCAAGCTTTTCCTCGTATCATCGACAGCTGATTGAGACAGACAGACAGACAGACAGACAGACAGACAGACGTGATAGACAGATTAGACTCTGACTCTGGTGTGTAGAGTTCGTTTGTGTCTGACAGACAGATTGACAAAACAGACAGACAGATTAAAAGCCTCGTTGCTCTGGTCGTGAGTGTGTAAAGTTAATTTGTGTCAGTCAGACAGACAGACAGACAGACAGACAGATTATAACACTTGTTGCTGTATATGTGAGTGTGTAAAGGTAATTTGTGTCGGACAGGTAGACAGACAGACAGACAGTTTAAAAGCCTTGTCGCTGCAGATGTGAGTGTGTAAAGTTAATGTGTGTTGTCAGACAGACAGATTATAAATCTCGTTGCTGTAGATGTGAATGTGTAATTTGGGCCTGACATATAGACAGACAGACAGATGAAATGCCTCGTTGCTGTATATGTGAGTGTGTAAAGGTAATTTGTGTCAGTTAGACAGACAGATTATAAGCGTCCTTGCTGTACTGTATATATGAAAGTGTAATGTAATTTACCTCACACAGGTAGACAGTCAGACAGACAGATAGACAGGTAGATAGACAGAAAGACAGACAGACAGATAGATAGATAGATAGATAGATAGATAGATAGACAGACAGACAGACAGACAGACAGACAGACAGAGAGAGAGAGAGATACAGACAGACAGACAGACAGGTTGGTGGCTGTAGACGTGAGTCTCTCCTGGTGTAAAGGTCGGCGGCGCCGGTGAGCGTGTAAACCTCTAATATATTTGCTTATTAGAATTCTCTGGATTTCAGTCAACAATATGAAAGCGGCGAAGGCCTCTGGTCGTCCATGTACAAACAGCGTGTGTACGTGTGTGTGTGTATGATTCATTCCGCTGCAGTTTTAGTCCTTATAAAATATTCATTTTGGTTGTGCAGGGTTCTGTAATTGCCATCTCTCAGACTGAATAATTTATACCACGCACAGACTGACAAAGCTACGCCATACGGCCGCAGATGAATCAGGAACACGGATCCGAGCTGCTCCAGCCACGCGCTCCTCACCAGGGGTGGAAAGTACTTCAGTAAATGTACTTGGTTACTTTACTTAAGTACGTTTTGGGCTACTTTGTACTTGCACCGAGTATCAAAAATAGAAGCAACTTTTACTCTCTACTCCACTGCATTTGTGATTGAGGAGCAGTACTTTTCACTCCACTACATTTGAACGTACACTTACCGTTACTCGTTACATTGTTGAATTTTGTCGAAAATAGAACGTATCTTACAAGATGCAGTGTCACGGAAAACAAAAATAAGTGCTTTTAAAAATGTCTATATTTTCGCCTAATTTTTAGTGTGCAACGTGAATAAATGAGTCGCTTAAATTAAAGTACATTTAGCTGTTAGCTGTAAATTCTTCCATTGAATTTATTTGTAGTTTAAGTGCAGTGCATTTCTTTGTATAGTTGTAATGCAGAGAAACCGTCCTTATCAGTTGAGAAGCAACTCAAACTAGACCTTGAATACTCAGAGGAGGAAGAATGTGTTTTACAAGTGTTACTATATAATATATAAACTTTATATAATACATATAATCTACCATTTACTAATCAGAATTTTATTTTATTATCTTCTTGCAAGTGTAAGTGATTGAGACTGTCTTTTTGCTATTTTTATCTACTTTGTTATACCTTTTTTCAAACATTGAGGTTAAATTCTGTTTCTGTCTTGGAAAACAATAGTTTGTTTTCACATTTCTTTATTTTTGGGGCCTATATTGAGTATGAATAAAAATACTTCTTAATACTTAAGTTCTTTTAAAATTGGATACTTTGCTACTTTGACTTAAGTCTTTTTGAAATGAGTGACTTGTTACTTGTAATGGAGTAGTTTTTACAGTAAGTACCTGTACTTTTACTCAAGTATGGCTGTCCGGTCCAGCTCCCAGTGACACGTCTGGAGCCACGAGCTTGTCTGAGCGATGGATAGTTGGCGTGTTGAGATTGTGTCCGAGAGGCTTTTCGCTCTTGCTTTTACTCTGGTGAGTCTGTCGGATGAGCTGATGACTGATCTGAGATCAGCCGGAGACATGAGGGCGAGAGAGCTTTAGTCTCAGTGTGTGAAGTCTGGGGGACAACCTCTCTCTCTCTCTCTCTCTC
>CM051500.1:342848-388029 GCA_028031935.1 Paedocypris micromegethes | reverse complement strand
TCACTCTCTTTCTTTTACTATCACTCTCTGTCTGTCTGTCTCTCTCAGTTTCTGTCTATCTATCTTTCCCTCTCCTTGTCTGTCTGTCTCTCTCTCTCTCTCTCTCTCTCTCTCTCTCTCTCTCTCTCTCTCTCTCTCTCTCTCACTTTCTGTCTATCTCTCTTTCTCCCTCTTCTTCTCTCTCGCTGTCTGTATGTCTGTCTCTCCCTCTCTCTCTCTCTCTCTCTCTCTCTCTCTCTCTCTCTCTCTCTCTCTCTCTCTATCTATCTTTCAAACCTGGTCTCTTTGTATTTCTCTCTGGTTTTATTGCTACATCATTGCGAGCAAATTGATTTGAACAGAATTTACGGACATATGGATATTAATGTACAAAATTAGGATATGCTGTATTATTGTGTTCAACGTACTATTACTGGATTGCCAGCGCTTGACTGATTCCCGCACTGATTCTCATATCCTTTAGTGTGGCGTCATAACACACTTACAATAAAACAAAGCATGAAATGATAAACTACTGCCGTGTCATTAGCGGCGGGATGAAGCTTCCCGACGCCTCGTTACGACCTGTTTACCTCGCCATTAAACGCAGACAATCTCAAGCGTCGGAGCACAACGTTATTCCGCGATTTCATCGGAATTAGGCGTTCCACTCCGGCACGAGGACCGAGCAAATTAGCGCTTTGTGAAAAGCCGAGCAATTACGGCGTCTCTCTACTCGTCCTAACCGACTCCAGAAGTTTCTGCCACGTTCACAACTGGCGGAAATAAAAAAGGGCCGTTAAACGCTCGTTTGGTGGAGTGTCGGGGACGGATCGGGCGACGGATGCCGAGCGAGGGAAGAGAAAAAGCAAGCACAATTATGTTTGATTAAAGCTATCCTTCTCAATAATCAGCGCCTGTGACAGGACACGGGACTCTGGTGGCCCATGGATGCCACGGAGATGTTGAGCAATATTAAGGCCAATAAAGGGATATTAGCATAGCTAATTACGGGAGCGCGGCAGCGGCGGAAGCGGGCCTCTGTGTATTGTAACGCACAAAATAATTGGCCGAGGCAGTTATCAATTACACGAGACACGATTTGGTTTGTCAGAGCGAGAGGAAAAAAGCAAAGCCGAAGTGTTTAATTTCACATCAGAGACCTGGCTTCCCTCGCTCCTGCTCTTCACCAGAGCCCTTCCAACTTACAACTTCCACCGCAGCGCGTCTACAAATCTGTGATGAAATGATGGAGTCGGGCAGCACAGAGTAATTAATACAACCTGTCCTTCACTGCTCGCTCTCGCTGTCCATCTGGTCAGAGAAGAGAGAGAAAGAGAGAGAGAGAGACAGAGAGAGTTAGAGAGTTGGGTAGAGTATGGGAGAGAGAGAGAGTGAAATGGGGGGATAGAAAAAGACAGAGAGAGAGAGAGAGAGAGAGAGAGAGAGAGAGAGAGAGAGAGAGAGAAATGGGGGGATAGAGAGTGTGACAGAGAGAGTGAGAGATAGAAAACACAGAGACAGAGAAAGGAGAGACAAAGAGAGAGAGAGAGAGAGAGAGAGAGAGAGAGAGAGAGAGAGAGAGAGAGAGAGAAAACACAATGAGACAGAGAGGATGACGAGAGAAAGAGAGAGAAGAGAAGAGATAGACAGAGAGATGAAAAGAGAGAGAAAGAAGGAGACGCAGAAAGAGAATGAGTGAGAGAGGAAGAGAAAGACAGAGAGAAAGAAAGTGGAAGAGAGAGAGACAAAGACAAAAAGAGAGATAGAAAGATAGACAGAGAGAGAGAGAGAGAGAGAGAGAGAGAGAGAGAGAGAGAGAGAGAGAGAGAGNNNAATGAGAGACAGAAGGGTGGTAGAGATAAAAAAAAAAAAATAAAGAGGAAGTGTGGAAGTAAAAGAGAAAACGTTCAGGAAAAGGGATGGGAGAGAAATACAGAGAGGAGGAAAAGAAAGATTGAAAGGACTGAAAGAAATTGTGTCGTTTGATCATCTGGCAAGTGTCACAAAACTCTCGTCACGTCCCAGTCGAGTGAGAAACAGAACGAAAGCAAAGCAAATGGGCAAAGAGAAATAAACGGAGAAAGTGTGAAAAGCGAGAGAGATAGAGAGACATAGGGAGCGAGTGGGGTAAATAAAGGCGATCTCTCAGGCTTGATTTACTCTGGTACCTGCTGTGAAACATTATCGCTCTGCTGGGAAATAAAGACGGGAGAATTACGGCGGCTAATACTGGTTGTGATAATGGCTCGTCCGACAACCACTGTACACAATTAAAGCGACGCTGCAGTGATGCTTATGAGGCCATTCCTCAGTGTCCGGATCCGCTTCTCACTGACACGGGTCAGTACCGACCCCCTCGATCCGTCTCAATCCTGACACGTCCCGCGCCGGCCGAGCAGAGAGGTGACTGTATATAAATGAGAATTGCTCAGGGTTGCAGATGTCGTTTGGCGCGGTGATAGATTGCTCGGCTCGAGTCCCATCGGAGGGTCCGAATGAGAGTCTTCATCCCGCTGTTTACCCAGTGAAATGCTGGGCCGCGATGCGCGAGAGGCGGGGACCTTTACGTCTCGCTCTCTCCGGCAAATATTGGTGAACGCGAACATCCATATACAAAGACAAATTTCCCACTTTCCGGGAGATTCCGAGGTGAACCTGTGGGGCTGTGAAATGAGTCCATTTTACATGCTGTGTGTGTGTGTGTGTGTGTGTGTGTGTGTGTGCATATTGTTCCAGAACCCTTCAGTATATGTCAGCATATACACGTATGTGGTAAAGTGGATGAGTTTAAATAGAGTAAAGTACAGTAAAGAATGTATGTGGTAAAGTTCATACATCCGACCTGGTTACTTTTACTTATTCCTGCAACTACTGAAGTTTGAGTTTACAACACTCACTTCAGAGGCATGAATTGAGTAAGTAAAAAATGCAAGAAGTAAAAAAAAAAGTATTTGAACCAAAATTGAACTAGTCTGTGGTTTTCTACTAACTAAATCATGATCAGATGAAACTAGTCTTGATATCAAGGTTCTCTTGATATCAAAAATTCATAAAATACAAAAGTAATTACTATAAACTACTGAAGTTTGAGTCGCACTTTACAACACTCACTTCAGAAAGAGAATTGAGTAAATAAAAAAACGCAAGACGTAAAAATAATAGTTTTCAGTAAATTGAGCGTCTAGTCTGTGGTTTTATGTCTTTTCTAAACAAAACCAGGTTCAGATGAAACTAGTCTTGATATCAATATCAATAATATCATGACTTATAATATTGACATAATATTGATACAATATGACTTATATCATGACAATAATATTTGAAAAAAAAAAGGCGCTTTGAGAAGACCCTCTAGACTTATACATTCTATCTGCGGTCACAATCTGATCTCAGTCGCTTAATCCGAGACCAACGCAAAGTCGCTATGCGGAGTCTTAAAAGAAGAAAAATGTCCATTGTTCATCAGATAATCACCATATGATTATGGTCTAATTATTCATAACCGGTCCAATGTGATCATCACTCCTCATCAGCAAGTGATCTTCAACAAGTGACCCCATCACTGCTGCCTGCAGCTATATTTTGCTGTGGTTTTTGGTCAGCTGATTAATCTGTGACCATGACAGTGCTTTATAAGCCCACTGAACGTGATCTTGGAGTCGCGTTGTTTGAAGACGGGCTTTCGGAGACAGACACTGTCGGAGTCTTCCTCTTCCCAGAAGCCCTCTCACCTCCACCTCGCCATCAGGCTCCGACAGTCTGGCCGAGCAGGTTCAGCTCTTTCCGCAGTGAGATTCAGTCGGTAGTCATCCTGGTCTCAGGTGCACCGCTTTACCTCCACGATAAGCCTTAATTACAGGACAGCGGGGGGGGCGTACGGGCCGGGCAGATGGGTTCTGTGGGTAACGCTGGGATTGGGACGCGTCGGGCAGACTGAGGAACAGAGAGACGGGCAGGTCGTGGGAGGAGCGCAGCACTAATGATCATTACTCGGAGCGGGACAAGGTGGATCCAGCTGTCGGCTTGATGGCGTCTTTGAGCACGTCGTGTTGCGTTTGCGTCCTGAGACTCTCGCCGTGATTCGCGTGTTTCCTCCATGTGTCATGGTGGATTGACCGTCCGAGCTGACGTTTCCTCTCTGCTTCCTCTCTTTCAGGTTCTTCTTGAAGTTCTTCCTCAAGTGTAACCAGAACTGCCTGAAGAATGCGGGGAACCCACGAGACATGCGCAGATTCCAGGTAAGGAGGTTTGACTTTCTCACACAGGATCCGAACCCTCGTCACCACAAGCTAAAGGTCGAGACGTTCTAGACTAGATTACCTAACCAGCCGAGTTCTAACACAAACAGTGATGGGATGCGGTCTACGGTGGTAAGACAAATCCTAAAGCCTTAATCAAATATCATAACGCTAACTTGTGCCGCTATTGGGGCAAAATGTCAGCCAATTAACATATATAGTTATAGAGTATATATTTATATTAGGGCTGTCAAAGTTAACGCGTTAACTCGTGAGATTAATTACATTTGTTTATATATGTGTGTACTTCTAAAAGTCATGGTAGACAGACAGACAGACAGACAGAGAAAGACAGACAGCGCAGGAGTTGGAGAGTAAGACCCCGGCGTTGCTTATTTACCCCCGGCAGTAAAGAAGTGTCTCAGAGCAGGGAACAATGCTGCAGCTGTTGGCGCAACTTTCATTTTTCATGCTTTGGAACGTCAAGAGTCTTCACTGGTATTGATTCAGGCGTCCAGAGCAGAAGGTCAGAGTCGGTCTGAGAGGAGGTTTCCTTTCTGTCTGCAGAGCGAGTGCGAGAAACATCCGTCACTGCCCACGGGCAACCTCAGTCTGCCTGTCTCTCTCTCTCTCCTGTAGCTGTCTCTCTCTGTCTGTCTGTCTGTCTCTCTTTCACTCCTTTAGCTGTCTCTCTCTGTCTGTTTCTCTCTTACTCCCGTAGCTGTCTGTCTCTTTCTCTCTGTCTGTCTCTCTCACACTCCTGTAGCTGTCTCTTTCTCTGTCTGTCTCTCTCTCACTCCTGTAGCTGTCTGTCTCTCTGTCTTCCTCTCTCTCACTCCTGTAGCTGTCTGTCTCTCTGTCTGTCTCTCTCTCACTCCTGTAGCTGTCTGTCTCTCTGTCTTCCTCTCTCTCACTCCTGTAGCTGTCTGTCTCTCTGTCTGTCTCTCACACTCCTGTAGCTGTCTCTTTCTCTGTCTGTCTCTCTCTCACTCCTGTAGCTGTCTGTCTCTCTGTCTTCCTCTCTCTCACTCCTGTAGCTGTCTGTCTCTCTGTCTGTCTCTCTCACTCCTGTAGCTGTCTCTCTCTCTCTCTCTCTCTCTCTCTCTCTCTCTCTCTCTCTCTCTCTCTCTATGTCTGTCTGTCTCTCTCTCTCTCACTTCTGTAGCTGTCTGTCTCTCTTACTCCTGTAGCTGTCTTCTCTCTCTCTCTCTCTCTCTCTCTCTCTCTCTCTCTCTCTCTCTCTCTCTCTCTCTTTCTCTCTCTCACTCCTGTAGCTCTCTGTCTCTCTCTCTCTCTGTGTCTGTCTGTCTTTCTGTCTGTCTCTCTCTCTCACTCCTGTAGCAGTCTGTATATCTCTCTCACTCCTGTAGCTGTCTGTCTGTCTCTCTTTCCATCTGCCTGTCTCTCTCTCACTCCTGAAGCTGTCTATCTGTGTCTTTCTTAGTCCTGTAGCTTTCTGTGTCTCTTTCCCTCTGTCTCTATAGATTTGATCTGTCTCTCCTTCTTTCTCTCTCTCTCTCTCTCTCTCTCTCTCTCTCTCTCTCTCTCTCTCTCTCTCTCTCTCTCTCTCATCCTCCGCTCTCTTACTGAGTGAGTGATTGTCAGTGGTTTTCATCCCGCTATAGCCCTCCGTACTGTCTTCCGCTCACTCACTCGCTCCATCTCTTGTGGGATCTGCTCTTATCTCCTTGAAACTTCCTTTGAGGAAACCTCATCCTTCAGAAGCAGAGCGCACCTGCTGCTCCTCTCAGGCTTCCAGAGGAACCTCCTCGCAGACGGTGTGGAGCACTCGCCGGACTCCTGACCTCCAGCTAAATGCCACGTCCAGAATGCATCCCACCCCCCCACTGCCCCGCCCCCTGCTGGTCCGGCGACTTCTGATTCACCGTGTTGAGCGATAAAATGCAATTACTTCGCCAGGCCGGGGTCTGATAAACCCACTTCCAGCTCGTTCCTCAACAAGCCTTTAACGACGCGAGCTCTCCGCTCAGTCCCGCCCCCTCCCGCGCCACTGCTAATAAGATAAAGCGTCTAATCGATGGATCTATAGATCAATGTAATGGGGAGCTGGAGATCTGTGGAGCTGCTAATGGATGGTGGAGGTGGCGGGAGACTCTCTTCTCCTTTCTCTTAACCTTAAGTGGCAGATTAAACGCTAATTGTTGCCTTTTGTAGGTGAAAAGCCCGAGTGCTCCTGGCGTGATTGACAAGGGCTCGGCCAGACACGCCGCGCGTCCTTTATCTAACACGCGCACTCTTGTAACCACCCGAGTGTCTCCTTTAAATAGGAGAAAAGAAGCTCTCCTTCGCACAAAGGTTAATTATATTCCTCAAATGAGAAATTAAATGCGCTTTAAATAGAGTGGATGGCTGGTGCTGCCGGAGAATAATAAAAGCCAGGCTGAGCCGCTGAAGAGGGTTTCCTCCATCCGCATGTGATTTACATAAGCAGGATGTTTGTGAAACGGCTTATGATCAACGGGTGGAGCTGCTTCACACACACTTCTTGTGACCTTCGCCGCGCCTGAGACCCTGCGTCCGCCATAGGTTTCGTGAAAGTCTTGGTTGGCGGGTGTTTTGGCGGGTGGAGGTCATTAGCAGTCAGGCCGCGTACCCGCTCGCTCGCTATTGAACCGCGCGACTCATCTTCGGCCGCTGGAGGTGTGAAGCCAGCCTCGTTTTCGGATTATAGCGATATAACTTATTGTTTTAATAATGTGAACTCTGCGGGGAGTTGTTCCACTCGCTTGTGGAGACAGTAAAAGCAGCGACGTTCTGGTTTCGCTGGGAAAATAAACAACTCGCGCAGGTTCAGACGCCCGCGTTTGCAGCCACTGTGTGAAATAAAGCCTGGAGGAGTGTGTGTGTGTGTGTGTGTGTGTATGTGTGAGAGCGACTCGCTTGGCCCCTGATCAGAGCCACGACTGAAGCCGCTCTCGAGTCGACACCACAGGCCGAGGAGCCTTTCTGTGTTTGCTTCTCGTAAATGAGACACTCAACAAAGAGAAGCGGCAGAAAAGCAGTTCACACACACTTAGAAACAAGACACACACACTCGCTCAAAAACACCATACATCTGAAACAATGTACAGTATCAAACGTATTTACCGTAAAACCTCAAATAGAACACCATGATGTTCTAATTTTCAACTCTTCCGTGATGGTGGCGCTCTATAAGAGGCCGGTGGTGTAGTTTTCAACTTGTTGTTAGTTTAAAATAGTTTACCTGATAAAAACTATTAGTTTACTAAAACAGTGTATCTGACTCCCTTGTCCGAGAATAAAGCCAAACGTGTGGTTACAGTAATAAATACAACTGTTGATTTGCAGTGCACTGGAGCTTTGAGAAACTCTTGAGAGCGAAACAGCAGCTCCAAATCGTCAGATGAACTCGTTCCTTGGAAGAGCCAATGAGAAGCTTGCATGTGTCGCACCCAGTTCTTTAACTCTTTTCAAATCTTAAAATAAAGCATAAACACGTTTACATGCACCTGTTATGTTGTAAGAAGGAGCAATTGAAGCAATTTGTCTTAAAAGGAGCCACATGGGATTTTATGACTTAGCATTAGATGCACTTATACACATTATTATTAATATTTTAATCAATTCACTGGGTCAGTATGACAAGCCCCACAGGACACAGGATGTGATAGAGCAGTGTGTATATTTATGTGTATATTTATGTGTTAAGAGGTGCGGTCTATTGAAGATGGTGTTCTATTTTTCAACCCTCCCGTTATAGTGGTGTTCTATTAGAGGTTTTTTGGTATATATAGCTTGAACTCTTGTTTTTTTTCTACTTATGGAAGGAGTTTTTTGAGACGGGAATGCTGCGTCCGCTGGCTATAGTAATGCTCTTGTCCTCCGCAGGTTGTCGTTTCGACAACAGTCAACGTGGACGGTCACGTGTTGGCCGTGTCGGACAACATGTTCGTCCACAACAACTCGAAACACGGCAGAAGAGCGCGTCGCCTCGACCCCTCAGAAGGTACGGCCCCTTATCTGGAGAATGGTAGGCACATTTTCCATTACACTCCTTCTTCTACTTCTTCCCTTCTCTTCTGTTCCTGACTTTCCCTTTCTCATTCTAGACTCGCATCACTTCCTTCTCTCACTTTAGTTCATCTAGTAGAAATCAGTCGTGCTTTCTGTGTCTGGAAATTGCTGAGACTGTTTCTTAAATACAGTAAATATATACACACACACACACACACACACATGCACAGTATGTGTTTTTTAAAAGGTAAAAAATATATAAACACAAAAAACAATATGCACATATATGTGTGTGTGTGTGTATATGTTACATACTGTATTGTGAATTTACGTACACTTTTTTGGTGTGTGTATATATGCTTTATAATTTAATAGCAGATATATTGTGGGCCACGTTTTCAAGACGGGATCTGTTTTTAAAGACGAGACTATATGAAGTGTACAGCGGTTATAAAGCCGGTCAGATTCTAATCTCCGTGAACACGAGAGCGCAGCATAATCTCTGCTCATTTAAAAACACAACATTAGTATTTCCTTTGTCTTAATCAGCCCGTAATTACCATATCAACCAAAGCAGCAGTAATATTTAATGATGCAGGAGAAATCGCATCAAATCCCTGCTCGTGTGAGACAAAAGCGCCGACAAAATATTGGTTTTTGTTTGTGGCATTAACGTCCAAACGCAGTGCCGACGCGGCGTAACCGAGGGTCCGCGCCCTGAGCCGCGCAGCGCCCGCGTGCTGACGTGTTGTTTGTCTCTGCAGTCCGTGACGCTAGGTGTGTTTTTCTTAGCAACCGCCTTTAATTAGAAGAGCAATTAAGAAGGTTGAGGCCTCGTCGCCCGAGTCCCACGAGACGGAGAGAGAGAGAGAGAGAACGAAAGACAAACACGGCCTCGTCTTTTATAGTTCTGTGTTTATGGCCTGCTTCTCGGGACTACGTTTGGCATGTTCGCTGTGTTCGTTTTACAAGTAGCGGCTGAAAATATGCAGGAACTAACAGAAGTGGCGAAAAAGTTTGATGATTCACAACCGATTCAGAACTTCGACTTGAGACGTACGAAAATAAAATAAAAGTTGCGTTGGCTGAAAAGGGTTTGGAGTAAGTAGTTCTCGACGTAACAGATTTTCTTTTTCTCTCTCTCTCTCGGGCTAAATTGGAGCAGCTAATATTCGTTTGTCGTTCATTCTTTCCCCTTTGGATTCTGAGCTTATTTCTGGGTCGAGATACAGTGACGGTCATACTGTACGTCGGATTCACCGTTGTGTTCTGGGACTTTCTGACCTGAAAAGGCCTGACGTGATTGTGCGAGATGAAGCGTCGCTGAAACAAGTGGCTGATTTCTGCCTCGCTCCTGCTGTTGCACTCGCCCCCTATGCCACATTTGGACTGTGGCGAATATTCCCATCTAATATCGGGCGCTTTAAGTGCAGACGGGGGGGCCGGTAAATCAAAACCACGGGGTCCGCAGCTCCAAAACTCCGTATTTAAGCACTTTCTTGAACTCCGGAGGAGCTTGTCGTCTGTTCATGAGGAACCGGAGGAGGGGAAGCTCGAGCTGTCCACCACTTCAGCACATGTACTGGACACTAGTCGTAAAACATAAATTCATCCATATTTAGGGTCGGGTCCAGGGTGGTTTGGATTAGAAACACATTCTTGAAGCAGAAAGATTCTGGAACACAAGGTCTTGGCGAGGAGGTTTGTCGCCTCTTCCTCCTCCTCATTCGTCACAATAAATCAATAATCAAAACGGCAACATACAAAAAAAGTAGCCATTCTGCTCTTTTGATTTTACATGTATTTTATATGAAAAAATATAAAATTTATATGAAATATATATTATATAATTGAGTTTATTATATATTATATATATAATCTATAAAAAAAATATATATATATATATGCTGGAAAATTGGAATAACTTTCACTACATATTTATGTATAATGTCTTTATGACAAATAAAAATTGAATTTGATTTGATAAATATATTATATAATAATATATATTTATATATATTGTCATTTTTTTATTATAGTTTTATTTTATTGTTTTTATTTAACAATATAATATAATTTATTATTACTTTATTTCACGTTTAACAGCTGTGGGCTGAAACCATGGGGAGGAGGAAACACTCACTATAGGAGGTTTTTTTTCCCTTCATTTTTTCCTTTTTGCATTATCGCCATTTAGATACGCACACGGAAACATATGTACAGATTCACACGTGTGAACGTGCGCACACGCCTGTTCCAAACAGTCCCATCTGCACCTAGAGAGACACAACACACACCCCCCCACCCAAAATCACACACACACACGCAGCCAAAAACCCGCACACATTCCGTGATTTGGAAACGATGGCGACGGATGCTAATTCCACCAAAACAACGTAACGCCGTCTTGCACAATCCAGCTCGGAAAGATGTGTTGTGAAAGCAAAGAAAGTGTCGCCCGTGCCACACACACACACACACACACACTTGGGTTCGGGCCTACAGCTCGGGGTTGATTTGCATACCAAGTGGCGGTAATGTTGTTAGGTTTATGCAATAAAGACGAGCGGTCGGCGTGTGTGCGGCCGCAGCCAGTTAGAGAGGACAGATGGGCCGACGTGAGGTAAGAGCTCTAATCCCATCAGCGCCGGGATCAGCCGCCATCTGGACATGCCCCGCACAATTACACCACGTCTTCCGCGCGGGAACAAAGGAAGGTTGCGGCGGGCAGGACGGGACCTGTTAGAGCGCCTCGATATTGCGGAGCGCGGAGACGACGTCGAGTCTGATTAAAGCTTCACGCCGAGACCACACGCGCACACACTCGCGCAGGATCTGGCTTGTTGACCGGCCACTTGAGCCAGAGGAAGTCTGTGGTGACAAAGCCAGCGATTTCCCGCGAGCGTGGAAGAGCTGCGTTTTGGCCGGGATTCCGAAGTGTGGCGAAGCGAAATGCGTCGTTGGGAGAAGAGAAAGGCGCGGTGAGAAATGCACTGGGGCGCTGTTCCAATCCCTCACCTCGGTTAAATCGTTCTCGCCTGTTAAAACACACTCCCGCCCGTCACTTCCTAGCCCAGTGTTGAACTTGGCCTCTCCGGGCCGCCGTAGACCATATCTGCTTTCTCCAATTTCCATCATCCGCTCCAGTGCGTTTCGCACGTATATCATTAGCTGACGAACACAGGCTGTGTAATTCGCTCCTTTATGCGTCCCGTTCAACACATGTTCCCTCTCTGTGTTCACGCAGAATGTATGCAAATGCTGGGCGGCGGGGGGGCGGGGCAAATTCCAAGGCAATGCGCGGCGGTCTCCGGCCGCAGCTGCCAGACGGCCCCTCTCGGACCCCGTCCCCCCGCTCACCTACACAGAGTACATTTGTTTACTGTAATTTTTGCTGAATGATTTGCCGTAATTGGCTGCGTGGATGAAGGTCAGTCCCTGCGAGGAGTCGCGTCTGTCTTCCGAGACTTGATCCTCTTTCAAACGCTCTGCCTGCAATTAAGAAAAGCAAATGTCATTGCCGAGCCTCAGAAATGAAAATTTGTACGGACTTATTAGCATGAAGTCAACAGCTCTGGTTAAGGGCGAGATCCCGGCGTGTCGGCGAGAGCTGAGAGGAATGAGCAAACACAACCTCCGGCGGTCCGACATCACGGCAAACAAAGAGAGCCGCCGCGTCGCCGCTGTTCTACACAACAATGGCTAACGTTGATTAACCGGAGCTGCCGGAACAGCGGCGAGGACGAGCCGCCAGCGCAGGGGGCTTAACCCACCCCGCTAAAGCTAATAAACAACGCCGCCTGATGCTTATTGGTGGGGATGCGGACAAAACGCCACTTGATTTGGACTGAGCGGCAGCCTAAAGTGACGGTTGACCCGCGGCTGACGAGCATCTGCTTTACTCGCTCGTTTTCTCCTCCGGATTGATCCTCTGGCCGGTGTGGAGAAGCGCCGCGTCCATTCAGAGAGAATCGATAGGGTCCAAAACAATATTGACCTTTTTTGACCCCATTAACTTTCATTGCACGGGTGAAAACAGCAATTAAATTCATTAAACCCTATTGATAATATATTCCGGCCTCCGTGTAGCATTTTCCGCACGTCTGCAGAAAGACGCGTTTGATGTGTGTCCGCGTTGAAAAAGCGACACCCTTCCCGGTTCAAATTCAAAGTGTGTTTGAGCCTTAGCATTAGCATCGGCGTAATTGCCGCGTTCAATATTTGTTTGGTGGTAAAATGATGTCAGAGCGCCCGGGTTGATGAGAATGATGTCAGGCAGTTTTAATGGAGGGAGAGAGGGTTTCCAAAGAGCCCACCGTCTTCCGTGCATTATTAATAACCTCTCCGAGGCCTTAAAATCTAAAAGCACAATGCCACGCTGGAAGGAAAACAAGGGGAGGGAAAGCAGTAAAGCACAACAAAAGCAGCTCAAGGTGAAGAGCGGAATTGTTGGAAAGCATTAGCCGCGCTAGCGTTGATCATCGCGTGAGTTTGTATTCAGAAGGGGCTTTGAAGGGGCTGACAGAACAAAGTCAACAGAGTGAAGAGGAACGGCTGATCAAAGCGCGCGGCGCTACGACGCTAACGGGGGGTCGCGGCGCTCTGGGCCTGCGAAAGCGTAGGATTGTGTGGGGAGCTGCTACGATAATGTATGCTAATGACCCGCTGGCTAACTTCACGACAAAAGCGCGGGGTCAGAGAAGCGACCCCGGCGTCTCGTTTACTAAAGCGCGTACGCCGCTATTAGCTTGATAGCCGGCAATTGAAATCATAAACCCGATAATCCCATTTTAAAGACCAATTAAAGGCTAGAAAAATGACAATCGTTGGACGGGACCCGCAGGTTAAAAGCTAGTCACATAGCTGTTGTAGAAAAGAACAAGTCGAGTCGTGCTGTGCTGTTCACCGACTTTCCAAACAAACAATCACAGCTTAGCGTCACCATTAGCATCACGGTAGTCAATGCTACAAGTTCATGATGGCGTCCGAGCAGGAAGTTAGCAGTACAGCACAGGTCGTCCGTCTGAACGTGGCCCGAGTCTCTCACGCTAGATCTGCATGTGTCTGCTGTGCTTGTAAAGCGCGATCCTGAGTGTTGTGTGTCTCTCCCTGGTGTTATAAGCAGCTACCCCGTGCATTAAGGCCATCAGCCCCAGTGAAGGCTGGACCACCGGAGGAGCCACCGTCATCATCATCGGCGACAACTTCTTCGATGGCCTGCAGGTGGTGTTTGGAACCATGCTGGTGTGGAGCGAGGTAAGAGACCGTCCAAAGTAGCCACATTCACTACTCAAGTAGACGTGTAGGGACTAGAGTTATTACTCAAGTAAAATTACTGGGGCTTGATAGCTAAAAGTGAATTTGATGCAACGTAGTCGGAAAAAAAATGCCAATAAAAATTTACTTTATTGATTCATTAAATTGTTGCCGGATATAATAAAAAAAATGAAAGCATTTTATTACAATGCAAACACATTCAAAGTGTAAAATATGATGACTAGTAGTGTAATGGTGAAATAAGTCACAAGTCAGAAGCTTGTCATCAATGAGCTTTTTTGTAGGGATGTAATAAAATAACATCATCTAATTACAAAACACCTGTGAATGATTGACCAATCAGTCGCAAAAGCAGCTGCTTCTCAATGTTGTACGAGTCGTTTCACTGGCTGAAGCGCAGGTGCGATGGACCAATAGGGTATCGGAATGCGACCACAATCGAGTTTACAGTAACCGGATGGAATGATTAATCTGGATGCTTTTTTTTTAAAACTTTGGTTTGCGCCATATTTTATTTACACACCAACAATATCCAGCTCGCTCGGACTCGCTTTGTCACATGATGACAATTTTCCGTACAGTTTCACGTCAACAGAGCTCGTCGTTTTTACAGTGTGTTTCCCGGGTCGTCTGTTTTCTTAACAGCCTCATAATGAACTTCATCAGGTCGCGTAAAAAGCGATTATGTGAAAACTGTGATTATACAGGTTTTATGAAGCCCCGCTCCTGGTGCTTTAATACAATTAGAGCGGCGTGAGTTTATTGTCTCCTTTACATTCGCCTTTTTGTTCATTTCACGCCACATAAACATATAAATAAGAGTGAGCTAAAGAGACGCCGGAGCCGCGTGGTAATTAGTTCAGAAGCTAATAAAGACTTCAGGTTAGTGCGTTCCTTTATGAGTTGATAAAGCTGTTTGGCACAGATTCGCCAGTCGGAGCCCCAACGAGCCAATCAGCATTTGTTTATTCGACTTTATTATTTTTCTTTTCCGAGTTTAATCGCAAGAGCTGATAAGGAGTTAGATAAACAAACTGCATGCTAAACAGCCCGGCGATAAGTCCACAGAGGCATCCGCCGCCTTCCTCGCCGAACCGTGAGGTCTTGCAAAACAATTGAACAATTAGGGGTGAAATATCTCCGAGGGGGTGAAGCGGGGAAAGCAGCGGCGGAGAGACATATGGAGGTGATTTTCGCTGGACTCCTGCCCCCTGGCCTTTGCTAAGCTCAAGGTCTGTGCTGGCGTTAACGTCGGAGCCGGGAGCGGAAAAAAAACAGAGCTTTGCATCCGAAGGGTTGATTTGTACATTCAATTCTGTTTGGTTTTTAGAAAAGTTAATTCCTCCGTGTCAGCTAAGCTAGCGCTAGTTCTCAAACAACCTAAGTAATGCTTTTAGGCTTGATTCTATAGGGGACGCTTGGTTCAATTCTGGGTTAGTTATTTCGTCAAGAAAATTCATTGCAGCACGAACCTACTAGAAAATCAAATAATCCTGAGCATTTTACCGTCAACATTGCCAAACTCCAAACTTATTCTATAGGGATGGTTGGTTCGATTCTGGGTCATAGTGAGTTATTTCGTCAAGAAGGTTTATTGCAGCCCGAACCTAAGAGAGTGAAATAATCCCGAGCATTTTACCATCGACCTTGCCAAACTCCAGACTGATTTCAGGCTTTATTCCTGAAGAGATCCAGAACCTGGTCGAGTCGTGTTTAGTCAAGGTTGGCGCTCAACACTCAGCTCTTTAAGGGTTATCGTCGGGCATTGCAAACTGCACAATGAATGCATGTACCCTGTTGTAAACCAGATGATCTGTCTGTTGCAGCTCATTACGCCGCACGCCATCCGAGTGCAGACGCCTCCACGACACATCCCCGGCGTAGTCGAGGTCACCTTGTCTTACAAGTCCAAGCAGTTCTGCAAAGGCGCGCCAGGCCGATTCGTCTACACAGGTCAGTTGAAGTGAGATCTGCCCGAGTGCTGAATTCCTCCAGAGTGTGAGATTGATGCCTCTCTCTCTCTCTCCAACTTTCTGCCTGTAACTCTATATCCTCCGTCCTCGGGAGAAGGGGGGCACCTGCCAACTCTTGTTAATCTCAAACCATGACAACACCTCGCCGTCCACTTTCCCCTGCGTCCTGCACAAAAACCCCAGTGTCTCCTACCACCCGGGTTACGTGGCTGTGTTTACGTGTGTGTGAGAGGTTGTGAAGGGTGGACGAGTGCAGTCCCTCGGTGTGGCTGGTACCGGGGTGACGTGGTCACGCCGTGTTTGACCTGGAAGCTGTGTGCCGGATCCTTAATTCAGTGGGACAATGAGATAATCATCAGGAATTACTCTTACACTCAGGAATGTCAGCAAGGGAAAGCGAGGGAGTGAGAGAAAAAGTCACATGAGGGAGGGAGGTGAGGAAGGGGCCCCGGTCCCCGCAGGCAGCTGTTCCCCATCTCAGCCCCGCCGAGGCTACGGGTCGACTCTCCCTCCCACATTTAACCCTCTCAGCAGGGGCAGGGCAGAGGCCAACGAGCCCCTGCTATAATGAAACCCGAGAACACGGTGCCGGCTAATGCCAGAGCTGCCCAGACATTAATGTCTGCCATCGTTAAAGCCACAGAGACTCACGCTAGAAACACGCTACCGCTAATTAGCACTCGCTGTTGAATTCGGAACGTATCGTGCTAGACGCATCTGTGTCACAAAATTGGGAGTTTGGACTGTTTGGAGCTGTGAGATTGAATTGGTGCTCGGTTGCATAAATAAACATCAATGTAAAAGACACCTATAGAGACATAATAGCAGGGATTATCTGATCGTGTGAAGAGCGGCTTGAGGGGATGCTTCGTTCGATGCGTCGTGTCTGGAGCGAGTCGTCGCCTGTCAGCTCCGCTTTGCTCCGTCTTGGCGAGATGTTTTCTTGTTTGTTTTCCTTCACTGATCTTTGTTCTCGCTCATCAGCGTGGAGATATAATTAGTGGTGGAGATTTTGAGGACTTGGTTAATTATCCCTTCAAATTAAAGTGAAGTGAGGAACTACAAGCTGGAGAACTCCCATCCCCATAATGCCCCTCTCAGCACAGATCTCAGCTCGGCTTTGGTTCAAGATCTGAAAACAAAAACGTATATTATATACGCTTTTTGTGATCGAGGACGTTTATTGAATAAATAAATGCATTTGTGCCGAGTTAATAAGATATCGCTCTTTTTCCCCGTCTTTCACTTCTTACACTGTAAGTGCTATCGATTGAAACAAATTGCCTGCGTTTATGCCTGTAATTAGCTCAGAAACAGCCGCTTTGAACTGGAAATGTTGGAAGCTCTCAGCAGTTTCTGCTCTGTCTGTTTGTGTTTGTGTGGTTCGGCTGATTTCACAAAATGATTAGGAAGAATAAACAGTGTGTTTGCCAATTAGCCACGCCCTCCCTCTGATCTGATACTCCGCAGCCAATCAGACGCTGCGCTGAGCTGATGCCGATCGCTGTACTGTACCGGGATTATAGACAACACTTCCTGTGCTGCAGGAACTCACGGCGGAGAGCATGTCCGTCTCCTGAAGGGATTTGAACAGACCCGTGTTAGAGATTTATGCTTCAGGATTGTCTGAACGATATTTTAACTATTATGGTCACACAATGGGTTAATTTTATTGCAATTATTATTATCATCATCAATAACGTTTTGGAAAAAAAAAAGTCAAATCACTAAAATTACATTTCAGTTTACGCAACTAATACGTATTTACAACAATACAAAAATAATACTGCAGCCAATGCAACAATATTAATAACACAAGCATGCACCTCAATGTATTAATACTTTAACCTGTACATTTAAATGTCTATGATGCTTAAAATATTCTCCAATAGTAGTATTTTGAATGATATTATTTTTACATTGAATCATAAAGGTGTATACATTTTATTTATATTTTTTTGCATCACCTTAAAGCTAGGAGAAAGTAAACTAGCTTCTGACCACGTGAAACAAAAGTGTAATTAGTAGCGAGTAACACCCCGGTGGTAACGGCCTGAGCGAGCGTGTCAATCGGACAGTCTCAGAGGTCAACGCTCTTTAACAAATGACCAGGCGTCTCCGTCCAGTGGTTCTCCTTCTGTCGTGGGCATCCACCAGGGCCCGGGGACACTTCTGGGGTCCGGCACGGGCATCGCTTTCAGGTTACACAAACACGGCCTCGGTGGTTTATGAGCTGCCAGACCGGGCCTGAAACTATGTGTTATTCAATAGCCGTCCGTCAACACTCTGATGTGGTGTGTGTGTGTGTGTGTGTGTGTGTGTGTGAGCTCCAGGCGTCTGCGGAACACCGCCGCGCTTTATTGAGTTCTTTTGTAGCCTTGATTCCCGTTATTTTCCTGCTTGTTTGCAGGACGGCGTCTTTTGTTAACACAAGGCCACCACTGTGCCGTCTGATGCCCTATCGGTTATCCATTGATCAGGCCTGGCGTGAAAAAAATCAAACAGGATGGCTGTGTTTACCTCTTTGCCGATGGCTCCCGACTCACAAACGCCGTGTTTAGCTGATCTAGCTGTTTGCGGGGCTCGTCCAGATGTTCGCTAGATAGTCACTGTGAATGGGGTTCAAGTGCGGCCTTGCTGGTGTTCTTGTCAATTTATTTAAGGGTTTTTACTATTAAAGTAGTGAAAAAAACACTTTCCCAGTAGCTCAGGGAAATGGTTCGATTCTCAGGGAAAGCAGAACGTTGTGGATTTGTAACAATTGTACTGAATTGTAAGTCGCTTTGGATAAAATTGAAAAAATGTACTTACTGAAAACTTGACTGTAAAATAAAGGTAAATGCCGAAATGCCGATAATGCTACAGTACCAGTGTGACTGGAATCCGTTTGTGGCCACAGATTACACGTATTTCTTGGCCAATGAAATGTCCAAATCCCAAAAGTTCGGACACAGAAGCCTCTCAAACGAGCGAATTGTCCGCGATGGACGCAGGACTGCATTCGCCTCGTCTCCATGACCCAAATACCCGGCCAGCGATGATCTTCTCCGGCTCCTAACAAGGGAAAGTGAGGAGGTATAAATTAAGACGTATATGTATGTGAGCGGCGAGGAGAGGCAGGCCTCCGGAGCGCTTTTACAAACCATTTCCAACAGTGACACCGGCCATAAATAAAGCTCAACATTGGACTCTAATTGCATCAAAGCTATTGCTTTCTATTTAGGCGCGGTCACTGGTGACCGAGGCCTTTACGCTCCGCTGGAGGCCGGGAGAGAGACATCGCCCCTCCAGACTATTTGTCCTAATCAGTGACACCCATTTACCAGAATTGGCGAAAATGAACTATACTTCATACAGAAAGCGCACACTTAGCCGCCTTCATTCGTCACGCCGCATTCGAGGGCCGGTAAACTTTTCCTCTCCTCCGATGGGATTGTGGACATGCATCAAAACGCCGCAAAAAAATGATTTCCCGCAAAGGCCTGTCAGGCATTTATCAAGAGTCGGCAACATTATTTGCTAATTTCCGATCCCGCGGCGTGACAGGGTGCTTCATCTTTTAACCCGCCGCGACCGCTGTGGACTCCTCCTGTTATTAGTACAAGTCAAGCGTTTTTTCCCCCGTTTCCACCCGCTTCTCCCTCGCATCCCGCGATCCCTCCTCTCGTTTTTCGCCACTTCTAACGAGAGTCGTTTGTCTGTCATGCGCCGATGACACCGCGGCCCGTCGCGCTCCCCGAGACTTTGACCACGCCGTGCTCTCCTGCTCTCCAAGGGCCTCGAGCTCCCGGCCTGTTGATTGGCCCGCGGCACTGATAAATCACAAAGTTTCCTTGTCAAGGTGAAGCTATCGACTCGGCTGTGCCGAAACTGACAAAATGCAGCGAGGAGGAGCCAGTCGTCCATCACGCCGCCAAAGGACAAAGGGTCATCTCGGCCTTCACTCACTCGCCCGCTGTCGCACCCGTCCCGGCACGAGCTGGCTCGGAGCCGGACGCAGGTCTTCGTTAGACTAATTACTGACATTTACGGGCGATTAACCTCTGACGAGAGTGCGTGAGATTGCGGGTGTGTTTTTTTAGACTTTGTGGGCAGATGGGGAGGGCGCGATCGACAGTGGCGGGAAGCCATTATAAGCGGCGCATCAGTGCACGGCTATCTGTCCATCAGGCGGCCCCGCGGAGCGCGAGCTGTATCTGATAGGACGGCAAACACACAGAAGTAATCAGGAGCTGGAGAGAAAGTCAACAGCCGTGTTTGAACACCGCCCGGGAAGTGTTTTCCTCGCTCCGTCGTGCTCGTGCCCACTGAATCCACCGCGCTCAACTGTCATCGGGATGCTTGATGTGTCCTCCACCCCTGTTGTGTAATAGCGAGAGGCTGCCGCATGTAAATAAAGGAGCACAACATGTAATGAAGAGGACACACTGAGCGAGAAGGAAAGCAGAGTCTTGTCTTTCCGCTCTCTCGCCTCACAACGTTATTTCTTCAGAGGCCGAGCCGTCACCACGTCGCACTTCTGGGGATTGCGTTTGTATTCCTCCGCGATATGGTGACACGATACGACTCTATAATAAGCAGCGGTCCAGAAAAGCTCCGGTCAAGCTCTGCGTGCGCTGCGAGGCTGGAACGAACCCGCTCTCCTCAGAAGAGCTGCAGCCGGGTGATCTGGGTATAATTGGCCTTGCTGCGTGCTATTTTGGCGCAGGCCATTTTTTTTTCTGTACCTCTGGCAGCTTTAAATAGGTTTGTCCTCACTAAGTCAGAGAAATTAGTCATGCTCCAGCGGCCGGCGCTGGTTCTGATGGATGGGCTTCTCTCCTTCCAGAACATCTTCTCGACCGCCGCTATCCTCACCTCTCTGACCCACCGCCAAACCAAATGTATTTGTAGATTAATGAGAGAAACTGCTTTGTATTGACCTGAGGAGGAAAACACAACTCATCTAGAATGAGGATGAAAATCCTCTCCCCTCCCCCCATTCATCCATTTATTGATCTTCATTTTGCAATATTCATTTCCGCCTGCCATCGGTGGCGATGGAAGCCCTTCCGGCTCGATCGCTCCGAGCTGGCACTGTGGGCAGAGTGGGGTTCTTCCTTTGCCTCCTTGCTTCAGAAATAGACTCGAAATGTAATTTCTGTCAGGGAAATAAAATATGAACGGTCTGGATGGCGAGAGCGGGCTTCTCTTGTCCTGTCGACACTTTATCTGCGGCTCGAACGCCCCTCTCTCTCTTTCTCATCATCATGCCTGTATCGGTTCAAAGTTCATGAAATTTCTATGAGCATTGATCCGCCTCCATTGATTTTTTTTTTTTCTCCCACACTCTCTCTCTCTGACTTTTTTTTTTCATGCCGCAGATCTTTGAAATTTTAATTTCCGGAGTATCTGAATTTCTGGTGAGATGAAATGGCTTCCTCGGAGACAGCTGGCAATAAAACGCAGAAGTTAGCGCTGTGCGAGGATTCCGGCTCCCTCTGTTCTCCCCAAACCACACTTTTATTCTCCTTTTCAGGAGTTTGGTCTTTTTTTCCCCCCCTGCGTAACTCAAATCAAGCTTGAAATGCAAAGCTCTGGAACGGTGCAAAACTAGTCGGGCGTGATGTGGATCGTCTTCTTGAAGCCTATCACTCGCGAGCTTAGCCTCTCCCGCTGTGCCTTCTGCTGTAAATCACTTTGTGTATGTACAGTTTGCACGGGGTGGGATGGAAAGACGGTCTATATCGCTTGTTCTATATCGCTTGTTCTGCTCTGAAGATGAAGGTCTTCAGAGGGACGTGTTCAGTGTCGGAGCTTGAAGATCCTGATGGTTAAAGCTCTGAAATCAACCTCAGTTACAACAAACTGGTCTGATCCCCTCAGAACCTTCAGCCGGGGCAGATCCCAGCGAGTGGAGAACCAGGGGAAATGATGCTGATGGTGGAGGCGGAGATAAGCTCGCAGCAGTTAAGCGTAATTACACAAAGTAATAGAGAGCAACAGCCAGAAAGCCTTTTATTGTCAGAGCCAAATATACACACACACTCCTCCACAGCATCAGCATCAGCACCGCATCTAATGGACACACACTGCCCATGTTTACATACGTACCTGTCTGTCTCTCGCTTGGTGGGTCGGCCAATCCAGCTAAACCTGAACAGACAGTCAGGCAGACAGACAGACAGACAGTTAGACAGACAGACAGACAGACAGACAGGAACACATGTAGACAGACAGACAGGTAGACAGACAGAGACAGACAGACAGACAGGTAGACAGACAGACAGACAGACATGTAGACAGACAGACAGACAGACAGACAGACATGTAGACAGACAGACATACAGACAGGTAGACATGTAGACCGACAGACAGAGTCAGACAGACAAACAGACAGACAGGTAGACAGACAGACAGACAGACAGACATGTAGACATGTAGACAGGAACACATGTAGACAGACAGAGAGACAGACAGACATGCAGACAGGTAGACAGACAGACAGACAGAAACACATGTAGACAGACAGACAGACAGACAGACAGACAGACAGACAGACAGGTAGACATGTAGACAGACAGGCAGGCAGGTAGATAGATAGACACACCCAGAGACTAACAGACCTGAAATGTCTTTCAATTAACAATGACAACTGTATAATAACTGTATATTAGATGAACAAATATAACTGTAAGTGAACTGTATATCCTGGAAATACGTCGCCAGTGACGTTTCTGCTAAAACAAGGCGTTGTGTTCCGTAAAACAGAACTTTTAACGAATCTCTTTCTCTTCATTGAGTGAATCCGCGTTTGTACCTAATGGAGATTGATGGCGATGGCGTCACCTGCCCGTGATGTTAGACGGAGACGCTTCTCTTGTTGTCAGAGCTCAGTGGCGACGCGTATGTGTGAGAAATGACAGTATATACAGTCTGAGAGGACAAGGTCAGCGCGCTCCATCTTCCGTCCAGTAGAGACCCTCAGCAACGAGGTTCGGATTCCACGTCACATGGAGTGTCAATGGCCAACAAAACCATCGACGTCGGGAAAAGACGAGGCGTGACACTTCCAGCCACACACACACACACACACACACTGATTATCCCGAGGTCAGTGAGCAGAATTGGGAAGAAACAGAGAGATCAATACAAATTATCCGCGAGCAGAGCGGCGCTGACAGGCTGAATTGCAGCATATGTTTACCCAAAAGCCGGCCATTTATCTTAATATCAGCACAGTAATGCGGCACAGGTGAAAGGTCACCTACTCTCCCCACCTCATAATTACCCGACTCCCGAACAGGAAAGTGCTATTGATTGGCCGAAGGCAGGGCTGGGGGCCGGCTCACAGGCTGGTGGGAGGGGCTCAGGTCTAGACAAGAGTGCGAGAGTGTGTTGTCACGTCTGTCTATTCCTGACTGTGTGTGTGTCACGGATTGCGATGCGTGGAGGTGGATGATCTCCGGAGCGTCCGGCGCTAATGAAGGTCTCACTGACCTCTTTTAGCGCATTAGCATCCGATCGATGACCGAAGAGCGTTTAGCGCTCGGCGTTCCGACACATTTATCAAACGCCGCACGTTCCTTCATCAGCAAAGCTTCAATGTCACAGCCACGTGTCGCTTCAGCGCCGCTGTAAATCCAGCCGCGGCGTTTATTACACATCCTGGGGCTCCGGTGTCAAGCCCATGATCCATTCCCGCTAGTCCTGCGCTCCGGACACCAGGAGCGGCCGGGAATGATGGATACCCTGGTACGGGTAAAACCTGTGGTAATGAAGTGCTGTATTACAAACATTTACATCTGGCCAGCGGAGGAGGGTGTGCCGGGGGGAGGGGGGGGCCGTGTCATGTAGAATCAATAATCCCGATCGATGCTTTATTAACAAGCTGACATCTCACTTCGGATGCCCGGTGGCGTGTCCGTCTGTCTTGACGCCTGTCAAACAGCATCAGCGGCGTCTTCGGATCGACCGCGGCGGAGTGATGGGATTGATCGGATTGCCGCCTACTGTAACTCTTTGATGTGATTGTGGCACTTCATCATAAAGTCGGGCCAATTATCTCCAGGCCGGTCCGGCGTGACGTGGTGCTGAGTCAGGACGCTCTGATCCGCCGCCATCTACACTCATGATGATGTGCTGATGTTCACTGCCTTTATGCTCAGCCCCGCCTTGCTCTGTGACCAGTGTGTGTGTGTTTGTGTGTGTGTGTGTCTGTGAATCTGGTCATGTTTAAACTATGACAAGCTGAATCAAACGCAACAATCTTCGTTTTTTTTTTACTTTTCACACTTTTGCATGCTTTGAGACAGTTGTAACTGTGAAAAGCGCCTTACAAATGTACTGAACTTGAACAATATATCATGTGCTTTCTTATCTATTGATGACATTTTTTTATTCTACTATAAATAGTTTTATAGATGGAATAAGTATAGTCGGTAAAATGTTTGTGTGTGTGTGTGTGTTTTCTTAAACATTTACTCATCAATTATCTTTTCATTTGATAAGGTTTTTTTTTATTGTGATGTGTTTTATGTACAATTCCTTACTTAATAATATACACTTCTTATACACGTGTGTATATACAGTGTGTGTGTGTGTGTGTGTGTGTGTGTGTGTGTGTGTGTGTGTGTGTGCGTGTCCATGTTTAAACTATGACAAGCTATCAAAAATTAAAGATTTTCCCAGTTTCTTAAACATGTATATGTCAATTAAATTGTTCTATTAATAATGTTGTTTTATACAACCATACGCTTACATAATAGTTTTATTGATTGAATAAGTATAGTCTTGTGTGTGTTTGTGTGCACGTCCGTGTGTGTTTTCTCTTATTTCCTTAAACATTTCCACGTCATTTATATTTTTCTACTGATGACGGCTTGTTTTATTGTGATGTGTGTTTTATGCAATATTTCTTACTTATTACGTGTAATATACACGTCTCATATGCGTGTATATACTGTATGCGTGTGTGTGTGTGTGTGTGTGTGTCTGTTTTCTTATTTCCTTAAACATTTACACGTCATTTAAATTTTTCTACTGATGACGGCTTGTTTTATTGTGATGTGTGTTTTATGCAATATTACATGTAATATACACGTCTCATGCGCGTGTGTGTGTGTGCGTGCACATACATCAGCAGTAATTTGCGTGTTGTCGTTGAGGTTATCGCGCGCGTGTGCGTCTTCATTGCGCTGACGGTGGGCCGTAATAGACTCGCTGCTCTTCTCTAAAGCTTGTTAAACACGACACACGCGGTGGCGAGAAGTTGAGATGATGATTCATGCACTCGCGCGTCTGATTTATAACCGCGCCACTTCATACTCAAAATTCCAATTTGAGAGGGAACGAGCGCGTGCGAGAAAAGATTAATTACTATTTGTGGCCGGCAATTTCCGGAGGCCGAGGCCGGCGCAGCTGCGGGGTGATAGCGCCCTACATCAGTTTGTAGTCAAGCATTCAGAGATTATTAAAGCTCCGGAAGATGAAGTGTTCCTCTGCTGCGCTGTAGCCATCCCGGCCGGCTCCGAGAGAGAGAGAGAGAGAGAGAGAGAGAGAGAGAGAGAATGAAGGAGATCGAGGGAGAAGGAAGGAGAGCGAGAGAAAGTGAATGAGATAGGGAGAGAGAGAGTGAGAGAAAGAGAGAGATAGAGTGATAGGGAGAGAAAGATAGAGAGTGAGTGAGGAAGAGAGAAAGTGAGAAAAAGAGAGAGAGAGAGCGAGAAAGAGTGAGTGAGAGAGAAAGAGAGAGAGACATAGAGAGAGAGTGAGAAATAGACAGACAGAGTGAGATAGAGAGAGCGAGAGAGAGTGGGAGAAAAAGAGAGGGGGAGGTAGAGACAGAGAGAGTGAGATAGTGAGAGAGAGGGACAGAGAGTGAGAGAGACATAGAGAGATAGAGAAAAGGAGGTCGGTGAGAGAAAGAGAGAGTGGGAGAATGAGATAGAGAGAGAGAACTAGAGTGAGTGAGAGACACAGAGAGAGAGAGACAGAGAAAGAATTAGAGAGAGTGACAAAGAGAGAGAGAGAGAGAGAGAGAGAAAGAGAGAATGAAAGAGTGAAAGAGTGAGAGAGTGATGATGCTGGTGTTGATGATGATGATGCTGATGCTGGTGATGATCCTGATGATGATGCTGGTAATGATGCTGATGCTGGTGATGATGCTGGTGATGACACTGGCGATGATTCTGGTGATGATGCTGGTGATGATGCTAGCGGTGCTAACGGTTAGCGCTTGTGTGTTGCGGTGTAGCGTTGAACGAGCCCACCATCGACTACGGCTTCCAGCGGCTGCAGAAGGTCATTCCCAGACATCCCGGAGATCCAGAGCGGTTGCCCAAGGTCAGTGTCCTCAAAGTCACTACTTACAGTTACTAGCTACTTCTCTGGCTAACAAATAAGTTTAAAACGCATTATCAACTCCGATAGCAAGAATAAATGAATAAAACTGTAACTCTGGTCGACACACTGTAGTCTCACAATATGTATTGCATACAACAATTCTGTCAGTTATCGCTGATATGTACGATATATATTTTACGCAGTTCATCGGAATCGAACATTTTACCTTTACATTCCTTTTACAAGCCAGAGCGGGAAGTGTGAGACGAGTACGGACGCATGAAAATCTCCAAAAGTCGCCAATAACAGCAGAAATAGTCGCTAGATTTGTCGATTTTTAAAAAAAGTTATACTCTCTACGAATCCACCTGGTAAAGTTTTATTTGGTGTTAAAGTGAGTCACTCTGTCTAATCGTCATTCCGTGCATTCCACACACGTCGAAGAAACATCGGCCACTACAAGAAGTGAGAAAAACTGCAACTGCGTTAATGTGTGAAAAAAAAACGCAATTTAATATTTACAATTACTCTTTAAAGACTTCGCGTAGCAACGTTGGTCTCAGACTAAGAAAAGCGCTATATAAATATATAACAAATGCTAATAAATGAACAATATATAACTATATATAAACTATACAAAAAAACGATAACGGCGTTGTAACAGAGGAAAAAGTAATTGCGTTAGAATACTCGTTACTGAAAAAAGCAATGGCGTTAGTAACGGCGTTTATTTATCACGCTGTTATTCCCATCGCTGCCCGTCAGCCTGTGCGCTCAGACTCGTCCAACGCCGCAAACTTCCACCGAATTAAGTGTTTTTCCGCGTCAGTAAGCAGCGGCGATGCTAATCTGGCGGCGGGCGTTTTCTGACGCGTGCTTATTTTGCTCTTGTTTTCCTTTCATTTTCCGAAGCGGGATCCGGTTTAATCTCTGTGTTGACAGAGCTTTCCGTTTAAAAGTGCCTGTCTTAGTCGCTTAATAAACCACTTTTGCGGGCGTTAATTCAGGCCGTTCCTCTCTCTCTCTCTCTCTTTCCTTCTCTCTCTCTCTCTCTCCCTCTCTCACTCGCTGGGCTTTTTAGCTTTATTTGTTATTTCCCCCCCGCGTCAGCTCCACAACGGTTTTCCCGCCGCTCCCATGTGGTCGACACGCATCGCCGTTTGTGTTGTTTTGATGTGTGACATGAAAGACGAAACGAGCCGCTTGGACCTTTTCTATTTCCCGTTCTTTGATTCGCGCCTTTCTTGCTGGTTTGGCTTTGATGGGATCGTTGGCGTGTGATGGCTAATAGAACGCGGCTAATTTCCCGCCAGAGATCCGCGCGGCGCCGCCCAGGGCTTTGCCTAATAATATGTTAAGAGATGATGTCGTGCCCTGTCGGTGGGCGGCGGCCTGTTAGACCCCGCGGTCACATGACGCAGACGCCGCCTCACGCGTTTCGATTACGCTCGACTCTGTCTCTGCGGAGGCCCGTATCAGGACAGACGATCTCACTCTGGAAAACACTTTCAACGAGACTTTATCTGATGAACGAGTGAATGTTGACAACAACGTCGGACTTCAAATTCATTCGTCTCTCAATATATACTGTGCATGTTTGGTATAAAGGTACGTCTGTCTTTCCCTCCACCTGTCTGTCAGACTAAACATCTGTCTGTCTGTCTATTCTTCTATCTATCAATCTCTCTCTCTGTCTGTCTACCCATCCATCCACCCACCCATCCATCCATCTATCAACCATACAATCTATCTATCCATCCATCCATTGTATGTCTGTCCAGCTGTTTGTCCATCCATCCATCTGTCCATCAATCAATCAATCTGCCCATCCATCTATCCATCCATCCATCCATCTATCCATACACCCATCAATCCATCTATCTATCCATCTGTCTGTCTGTCTGTCTATCTATATATCTATCTACGTATCCATCCATCCATCCACTTATCTACCTACCTATCCATCCATCCATCAGATCCAACATCTCTCTGTTTTGCTGTTTGTCTGTCCATCCATCCATCTATCCATATATCTACCTATCCATCCATTCATCTTTCCACCTATACTCACATCAATCCATCAGTCTATCTATCCATCCATCCATCCATCCATATATCCATACATCCATCCATTTATCTATATTTCTGTCTGTCTGTCTGTCCATCCATCCATCTACCTACCAATCAATTCACCGATTCATTTTTCTGTCCATCTGTTTGTCATTCCATTCATCCATCCATCCATTCATTCATTCATCCATAATCCATCCATACATAACCCCACCTATCGTTCTGTGTCCGTCTATCTCTCAAAAACATATACTACATGTATAAAAAACCAAACATGTTTTTTTCCCGCTACCTCGAGTGTACGCGGCGCCACCGGTGGTGTTGGTGGAGCTCCGGCGCTGCTTCACCTCAGAACACTCCCAATAAACAACATAAATATTTGATTTGGGCTTCTAATGGACCCAAATGTGAGTTCAGCGGCATGTAAATGAAAGTGCCAAGTGATTCATCATAGTTACGGCAGCCGTCGCCGGCGAGGTCGCAGCCCGAGCCACGTGAAGCAGCAATTGACCCGAACACGCATTCTCAATAAGAGCGCGAGCGGCGCAATCACAGCCCAACACGCCGCGTTAGCATGATGCTAAAGCCGCGCGCACCTGATAATACCCCCCTGATATCGATTCCGGGATTGTTTTTTTTCCCTCCTTCTCGTCTTTCTTTATCCTTCCTTCTTTACAGGGAACGCACACGTCACTGAGTCAAGCCTCTCGCTTTAATAAACCGCCACAGTTGTTCCTCTGTAATCAGGCGCTGACATTTCGCAACAAAAAAACCATTACAATATGTTTTTTTGAAGAGTAAAACTACTTCTCTACTTTATTTTTTTAGATTAGATTTGAAGAATAATTTGAACTATAAATCACACTTTTTTTTAAATAGTGAAATATTATTATATGAAGCATTGTGTTAGTACAGTATTAGCAATTCTTTTAAATACTACTACTACTACTAATAATAATAACAATAATATACAAATACATACTTTTCCACCTCAAATACATACTGTGTTATTCCGATTAGAAAGCAAACCAAAAATAAACGTCTAGCACTTTTTTTTTTTTTTTTTTCGACGGTCAAAAAATTGGTGGGTGCTTATAATAATAACATGTAACACTGGAAGAAGTAAGATTAAACGAAATACAATACAATATTTTATCTTACAACAAACAGAAACTACAAACCACGACCGGTTAGCTTAACGGTTTTGCAGAAAGTCAAAACAGTCGAAAATTAAGAACACGATCTTGGGAAAGGAAGTTTTGACCACCAGAATCAACTTCTTGTTATCTATTATTCAAATCAAACAAAATCAAAATGATACGAGTCACAAGTTAAGTTTGTTAAATAAATTAAAAATTATATTTTTAATAAAATATTATGAACCAGAAACGTTAATAAAAATATATATATAATTTTTTACATTTGTTTTTATTTGTATTTTGTGCCTGAAAAATCGGGGGGTGCTTCTATTTGCGTAAATATCTTTAAAAAAAAAATCAAAGTCATTGTATTTTCATTAAAGAAGCGTTCAGTCGCTGTAGTGCTGTGATTGGGCGAACCGTGTAAGTCATGTGATGGAGGGCGAGGTTCCCTGATTATCCGGTAGATGTAACACTGACAGCAGTGACCTGTGGAAACTTCTCAGCATCTCCTCAACTTCATTCACCGATGCCAGAAAGACGATTAGAAAAGCAGCGGCGTCGAGCAATTAACCGTTAAACTTCACCTCCTCTCGGATTCCCGGGGTCGGAACATCTATCGGCCGCCATTTCTCTATGAATCCGTCGCCTCCGGCAAGAACTAACAGAATAATTGCTTTACACTTTCATAATGACATTAGCACCTCCAGCCTCTCACCTCTGTCGTGATGTTCCGTCGCCATGACCGAGAAGAAACGTAGATGCGTTCTGAACGAGACTTTAAACGCTTCCTACTCGCAGCCTCACGGAAAAAAAAAAGTCAATTACACTTAAAGTCGACACTCGGAAATTTACATGGAAATGCGTTGGGAACACCGTTCACCGCTAATCATAATCTCAGCGTGAGGCCGGCAAAACGAGTGCGCTGAAAAAGCTACTCAAAGCCACTCTTCTGATTGGACGCTTTCAACTGGCTTCATTAGCTAAGACACTGCACGCCAGTGACAGATTACAGCTCTTCCTAAACCCTCCTTCGCTCCAGAAGTTCAAGTGGGCCGCGCGACACGCTCCGCGTTAATTGCGATAATCGTCTGCAGATATTGAAAGGCATGTAAGACGTCTTGTGACACCGCGCCCGAGATGACGAGCAATTATCAGCGGCTGAGGATCGCACTTGAGGAAGAGCTGCAGGCGTGATGGAGGCGTGTGCAGACCCGCTACCTGCCGCGTGACCAGTGTAATGCCGCATTTGTATGCAAACGAATGAAACGCCCGCGACTCCTGAGGTAAAAGCCCATTCGGAGGCGCAGTCATCTGAAGAACCCACGGGCCTCGACTTCTGCCATTAATCGTGATGAATGAAGAGCCGAGCGGCACCGGGCCGTGAATGTGACCGTGTGAGGGTGATTCAGCCACACCCTACGCTGGCAAGAAGCGGGCGATGCCTTTGGATCCGGGCGTGTCCTTTGTAGAGGATTGTTTTAACCCTCGGCTGAAGGAGCTTCGCTTCCGTCTAGACGCCAGCACGCCAGCGCTTGGCAGCCGAAGTGCAGTTTCTGAAGGGGCAAATCCATGTTGTGTTGTGTTGCTGCTGATGGGAGGAGAAGACGGGGCATGGTGCCGCGGGATAAGAGCGGGTTTGGGCAACCGTGTCCCAGGGCACAGCCTCTCAGCTCGAGAGCCGGCGTGGCTCTGAAGTCCTTTACCGCGGCCCAGAAAGAGGCTTAATTGAAAAATGTCCTAATGTCATTATGAAAGAAGTAGATTAACCCGAGCTAATTCACTTTATTGTCCTGGAGAAAGAGGAGCGGGCACTGAACTCGGCGGCTGAATTAAGGCGAGATGTTGTCTTGCAGGCCTCTGCCAGTTTAATTAAGATACGGGAAATGACTCATTGTTCTTCCGAGCCGAAGTGTGCGGGGTTTAGCGTCTGCGTGTTTGTTTGTTGAATGCTGGCGCGGGCCTCGTTTAGCATAAGTTACACACCACTTCACCGTCATTAACGCAAATGAAATGTGACTAAGAAGCGGGAATGGCGGCGGCGCTCCTGACGCTGGCGTGTGCTGTGTTGCAGGAGGTGTTGCTGAAGCGCGCCGCTGACCTTGTGGAGGCGCTGTACGGGATGCCGCACAACAACCAGGTACGTTGGCACTAACAAAGCGCGGGGCCGTAATTAACTGGCCGCTTGTTGCGTTCCGGGGCTTTTGTGCTTTCGCGGGCCAGAGCTCGCGGGTCTTAAAGCAATCTCACCGCGGTCTGTCTGCGGCCCGACGACTTAATCACTGCGGACACATGCGCGCCGCTTCATTTAAATGGGGGGATAACCTTGACCTTGGCCCTTATAGGTTCTGCGGAATATATTCCAGCGAGTGAGTCGATATATAACCGTGGTTGGGAGGTCTAGAGCAGGGGTGGGCAAACTACGGCCCGGGGGCCACTTGCGGCCCTTTAAATTGAATGTATTATTATTACTATTATTAAATGTTTTAATCGGCCCGCCGAACTTTGAACTTTGATCTGTTATGAAGGTTTATTTCATTTTTTTGTGCAACACATTTAAAAAAACAGAATTATACGCAAAATGTTGGAAAATAATGGTACTAGTATATTTTTAACATTTATTTTTACATTGTCGGTCTATGGAATCAGATGCCAAAATTATCAAACTTAAATTTCTAAGAAACAAACAAAAAAATTTTTCGCTTCAAATTTTTTTGTCCGTTTCATTTTTTTTCCACGTTTTGACGACTGGCACTGTAGCTTCACGTGGGGGCGGAGCTTACTCTGATTGGCTGGTGAGAATGTGATTGACAGCTGCTGGACCAGGAAGCCCGGTCCGGCCCCTTTGTCAAATGTTAGAAACCAATGTGAATCAAAAAAGTTTGCACGCCCCTGGTCTAACACATATTCGGGAGAAATGATCCATCATGTGATTTGCTTCCAAGTGGAGCAGCAGCGCGGAGACTTGATCACGAGGAACGTTGACGATATTCTCACGATGACTGTGTTTCACAGGAGATCATTCTGAAGAGGGCGGCGGACATCGCGGAGGCTTTGTACAGCGTCCCACGCAACCACAACCAGATCCCGTCCCTCGCCAACACGGCCTCTCACGGCGGCATGATGGGAGTCAACTCTTTCGGCAGCCAACTCGCCGTCAACGTCTCGGAGACCTCACAAGGTGAGCGCACGCCGCCGCCGCCGATGCCCGCAGTCTGAGTCGGGCTGCTGCGATTAGGCATCTCTCCTGGCGCAGTGTTGCTGAGATCCCATGAGGAGCCTGACCCGTCCCCGGCGCTGCCACAACACGTCGCTATCTCACCCGCTGCATTTAGCCAGCGCTGATAATAGCTTTACACCTGTTCTATTGTTGCCGCTCTCAGGTCAGGACAGGGAAACTCACACTGGAATACACACACACACACTCCAAACTCTCCAACCCTCACACACTTGCGCGAGCCAACGCCTTTTACATTTCCAGGAGCTGGAGCGTCTATATAATGTTAAACACTTGTCTGTAGGCAGATGTGCTACAGTAAAAGCTTTTATTAGCTCAATAACAGAAATAAAGAAACATTAGACACGCCGCCACACTTAACAGAGAAGTAAGAAGTAAGATTAAATGAAATACAGTACAATCAATTACGTATATTACAACAAACAGAGACTACAAACCACAACCGGTTAGCTTAGCTTAGCGCAACCGGCTACAAAGGAGTCCAATGTGTCATCGCAAAAAGTGTCGAAACAGCCGAAAATGAAGAACACGGGCAAGGAGTAAAAAAATCCAAGGAACAGACACAATCAAAACGCTGGGTCGCTGCACAGGGGATAATAATCCTTCCTCTTCACACGGCGTCAGATAAACAGAGAGCTTGAAACAGGCCTGAGCTTAAAGCAATTGCTCTCCGCGTGTGCAGTCTGACTGGAGAGCAAAGGATCTTGGGAAATGAAGTCCTGACCACTAGAATCGACTCTTTGTATTCAAAATGATATGAGTCACAAGATAGGTTTGTAAGAAAAATAGTATTTTTTAAGAGAATATTAATTTAATTGAACCAGAAAGGTTTTTTTCTTTTAATTCCGTGCCTGAAAAATCCGGGGGGTGCTTATGTTTGCGTAAATATGATATGTACCGAAGTTTGTGTAAAGATATGCACGTTTTCTGTTAGAAATGAAAAAAGTATGTTATTATAGTTTGATACATATGTTACAGTCAAACCTTGCCAAACACAAAGTATCCAAAGCGTCCGTATCCAAAGTATCGGTATCACCGTCATCGCAAAGGCCACTGTGATTGGCTGGCCGGGCAATTCCCAAAATTTTGCTTTCAGCTCAGGCCACACTCCAGCAGAACTTATAAGGAACCCTTATAAGTTCTGCATGAATAAACATGTTTATTGTCTGAGGGAAGATTGTTGACTGAATGGACGTCTCGTGTCTTTCACAGTGGGCTACAGCCGCAACACAAGCAGCGTGTCGCCTCGTGGCTACGTGCCCAGCAGCACCCCGCAGCAGTCCAACTACAACACAGTCAGCAACAGCATGAACGGCTACGGCAACGCGGGCATGCCCAACCTCGGCGTTCCCAGCTCACCGGGATTCCTGAACGGCTCCTCCGCAAACTCTCCCTACGGCAGTAAGTATCAAGGTAATGAGCCCCTCTCCCTCCCCGAGACCCCGCGCTTCCTCCAGACCAGAGCTGCTCAAACTCAGACTTCACGTCACGCGCATTATCTGCATGTGCCCCAACCACCGTGAAACCACTTCGTCCGTCTATGGGCGACTCAACTGCAAAATGTTCTGTTTTGGTCAAACACTGAAATCAATTGTTGAGAAAATCGTACAATTTTGCAAGCTACAGAAGGGATGTGTATCGCATGTGGCGTACTGGTACGGTTATTTACACTATCGTTCAAAAGTTTGGGGTCACTTTGAAACGTCCTTGTTTTTGAAAGAAAAAGCACTGTGTTTGTCAATAAAAATAACTTAATCGCACTTCCCTGACCAATCGCAATTAATTAATCGCACCTGGAGACAGCTCTAATCATTGCCCATTGCCAAACCGAAAGTAAAAAAAAATACTGTAATTATTGGCGTTAAAAACGATTTGCGCGATTAGGCACTTAAAATTAATCACGTGCGTTACCCCGTTAACTTTGACAACACTACTTTAAACTCATCAGAAATACACTCTATACGTTGCTAATGTGGTAAATACCTATTATAATTTTAAATGTCTGGTTTTTGGCGCAATAACTGTATAAATGCACATTACCAGCAACTGTCACTCCAGAGTTTTAATGGTACAATGCGTTTGCTGTACAATGCGATGATTGTGAAAGCCTCGTTTGATCATGTTAGCGCTGCTGGAAACTGTTTAGCTGGTTAAAGAAGCTATAACTGACCTTCCTCTCAGCAGGTTGAGAATCTGGTGCGTCACGTTTGTGAGTCAATCAAACACTCAAAATGGCCAGAAATCGAGAACTTTCATTACACTCGACAGTCTATCCTTGTTCTTAGAAAATAAAGTGTGACTTTTCAAGGAACATACCAAATTGTCTAGGTGACCCGGAACTTTTGAACGGTGGTGTACATGTCTGTTTGTGTGCAGTCCAGTGGCCTCGGGTGTCGCGGCGGGTGGGCTTCCTGTCTGTAGTTTGGGCACCTCTGCTCTCCACACTCTTCTGCTGTAGTTCTGTCGGTGGTTTTTTAGTTTTTGTCGGGAATGTGTGCTACTGGGTAAAAGGAGGGGTGACTCTGGAGGCTGAACGACCCAGACCCTTAGCAAATCCGGCAAATCTCGCTCCACCAAAACGGTCCCAGCGACCCAGTCAGAGTCGAGGACAAGGTGGCCCAGGCAGGACATCTCATACACCATCCCAGCTCCATCCCCACCCACCATCTGCTCATCCCACCCCTGATTTGTTCCCATCCCATGACTTTGATTTGAAACAGAGGCGCGGCCCGGCTCTGACTCTTCGTCTGTGAGAAGTGAACGCTCTCTGAGTGGTGACTCTGTCTGCTTTGTTGCAGTAGTTCCGTCGAGCCCCACCATGGCAGCCTCTTCGGTCAGCCTCTCTTCAAACTGTAGCAGTACACACGGCATTTTCTCATTCTCACCTGCCAATGTCATCTCTGCAGTGAAACAAAAAAGCGCCTTTGCTCCAGTTGTCAGGCCCCAAGCATCTCCACCTCCTTCTTGCACCAGTGCAAATGGCAATGGACTTCAAGGTGAGAGCCGACTCCTGCTTTTAGATCGCCGTGCAGTTGCCTCACCTGTCGGGTCGCATCATTGCGCCGTCCGCCCCCAGCCCCGCCCCCCCGCCTAACCCGCGGGCGGACGGATGGACGGACGCATAAGTGCAAGAACGCATTATGCATGCGGGCATGTGGGATGCATGTGCATGTGTGGCTTTGTTGACTGATTTATTCATCTTTCATGAATGATTAAGGGACGTTAAGCGTCTCCTGAGCTTTCAGATCGCTCGCCGTGTGTCCGAGCTCCAGCTAAACACCAACAAAAGAGCCATTACAGCCAACCAGGGCTGATCTCATGCAGGTTATTCATAATTCTTTAAATATTAACTACGTACATTTTGCTACATATTTATGTACAGTTAAACAGCAAGTACACTGTTCAAATCGATTAACACTAATTATACAATGTAATTCTAACATGCCTATTGTATTACGATTTCACACATACGTTTAGCGTGGCGATAAAAGCGTAGAACACGATTTTTGCGATTGCCGAGCTCACGATGGGCCAAACATTTAAAGAAGCGTAAGCGTGTAGGCATCAGCTCCCGTGTGCCCGTCTCGGCAGGGGCAACATCGCTCGGCAAATTAAAGCCCCTCTCTGGCTGTTTATTGGCCTCGTATTTGCGCTTCGTCAAGGCCGAGTTGTTTGCTTTGAAAACTAGATTAATAACGCTAGACCTAATGAACTGAGAAATTAAAGTTCATGCTGCTACATGCGCCTGCTTATTATTACGCGCTTTGCGGAAATTAATGAGGAATGCCGCGACGCGAGATGCTCGGGCGAACTCCACCTCGGCCAACACGTGGCGGCGAAGCGTCATCGGCCGGCGGAGCGGCGAGCGCATCAATCACGGCGAGGAGGAGACGGCGGAACCGCGGCCTGACACCGGAATGCAAATGGCTTTCTGGGCCGATGGCGGGAGGGAGATTTCAATTTGGCCGGAGCGGAGGGGTGTCTGGAGGCGGGGGGGAGGCGGGGCCGGGGGAGGGGGGGCGGCGGTCTAAGTGACGTTAGCAGAAGTGACCGTGTTGTTTCTGGGCTGTCAGCGGGGAGCGTCCCGTGGGAGTCTGGCCCACTGTTTGCCATTAACAAAACGCTAAGAGAAATATCACACATGTGGGAGGCAGGATGCTTTCTCCTCCAAATGTCAGAAAGCTCCTCTTTCAGAAGTCACGTTTCACTCAATCACTCACTCTCTCCGTCTGTGTTTGGTCTGTCCTGTGGCGGCTGTCGAGCTAAACTCTCTCTCTCTCTCTCTCTTTCTCGCAGCTATGTCCGGCCTGGTGGTGCCGCCCATGTAAGCCACGCTCTTCATCCTCCTCCTCCTCTTCGTCGTCCATCAGCGAAACCCCCCTTTTTCGGATGGAGAAAAGACACTTTGCTTTCCGACCGTGCGGGTCGTGAACACTTTCATTGTTCGGACTGACTTTCTCGTATTTTCACAATCTCTCTGGAGACAAGAGAGAAAGGAAGGAAGGAAAAAAAAACCGCACACACACGCAAAAAAAAAAGAGAGAACGTACCTATTTTGTATGAGCGTCTCTGGTTGAATCTCGCCTGTGTTCTTGCCGTGTGTGAGACGAGACGTCGTGCCATTTGATGAAAACACTGATAAAAAAAAAAAAAAAGACAGAAAATGTGTAAGAATGTTTCTCTCCCACGGACGCGCCTCCGCCGCGCGTCTCCATAATGTGAATCCATTCCCTTTTTTTTTTTATCAATATTGTAATTATTATAATTATTTTTTTGTTTCTTCACTGCTTCGGTTTTTATTGTGTTAAGAAAAAGGGGGCCAATATATAGAGAGCCGATAAACTGGAAATAATATAAGATATATGATTTATAAACGGCGAGCGGGACGGGAGGACGGGCGTGGCGGAGGAGGAGGAGACTGAGGCGTCCACGCCCCCCACCGCAAAATCAACTTTGTAACTTATTGTAGGTAGAAGTCGTAACTTTGATATCGCAAAAATTCTTCTCTTGCCTCGGACGAGCCGGAAAAGAGAAAAAAGACGAGCGAGAGAAAAGATTTCCACTGCTAATGCTTCCTGTAAAGCGAGTGTGACCTGCAATGTTTTTCAACTTTTTGCTAGCACTGTATCTATTGCATTCTTAGCTACTGTGAAGTCTGTTTCTGTACCAGAAAGTCGTCCTGATTCCTCTAGCTCCTTCTCCCCCTGATGTGTTTTGTATGTGGTTATACAATTGTAGACTTTTGTGATTTTGCCAAAGTTGTAGCTAAATATTTATACACTTGTCTTGAATTTTCCAGATCCACTTCAATATTTAGTCCCGCGAGAGCGGAAGCGTCCGGGACATCGCAACACTTTCACGGCGACACTCGCGCTCACTAGGGGGATTCTTTTGTAACATATCGATTATAAATATTGTATTTATCTTTAAGATTTTGTATATTTCTTTCCATCCTTTGGTTTGAGGTGACGTGCACCGTTTTTTCCCCTCATCATCGCCAACGCCTTCCGAGATCTTCCGTCCATTCTTTCCTTCAGATCCATTGTTTATTTTTATATGATTTTTAAGTTATCGGGAAAGCGACTTTTGTTTGTTTGTTTGTTTTTTTTTAAGAAGCTGTTTGTTGTATAGTCAAATGAATCGTTTGTGTCACCTGACTGTAATAATATTAGTAGGTAAAGTGCATGTCAAGCCGCCCGGGGGAGGAAATCCAGTGTGGTTGTATATTTGGTTTTTGTAGAATGTAAAAAGTCATTTTTACCTGCCACCATGACTTTGCCACATCTCAGCCGTGTTTACAGGGATCAAGACAGAAAAAAAAAAAAAATATCTGAAATGGAAATATACATCTACTAATGTTTATTAAAACCTGTCAGGAACCTTTCCAGCGAATCTCCGGAGACGAACCTTTCTGCTGTTTTAATGACAAACCCACAGTGAATCTCATTATTCCATTCAGATCAATGGTGTAAAAAGCACAAGCATTTTTTACTAAAATAAAAAATAATTATTGTGACCCCTCATCTGCTGCGACTGTTCTGTCAGTTTTGCCTTCTCGCCTTTGAAGATGAACATTTATTATGCAAACGCACGTCAAGTCGAAGCGACGCAACGAGTTACAGTCAAGTTGTGATCAAACTTTACGCGTTTATCCCGGATTCAAACACGACACCTCAAGTGTTGCCACACGTTAAGAAACATCAACATAAAGAGAGACTAAGACCACGAGGAGACACGGAACAAACATGTTGTAATTCCTCAGTGTGTGTGACTGTACATACCTTAGACGAAAACACAATCTATTTATCTATCTATCTATCATTTATCTATCTATCTGTCTGTCTATTCATACATCCATCTATATATCATCTCTCTGTCCATCATCTATCCATCTCTCTCTGTCTCTCTTTACCTCTCTCTCTCTCTCTACATCCATCTACCCACCCACCATACATATACGAGAAGAAAATAGTCTTTAGTTTTTTTTTTTTAAATTGCATTTAGTTTATTCACATCAAATCAAATTATAAAATCAAATATTTCAGTTGTGTTCCAGTGGTTGGGAGTTTGATCTGCCACTCTCTTTGATCTGTAGGTTGAATCCCCGACTTTACTGGATGGTTAAATGTAGAGCTTGATTTATATACTGCCCCTAGTGGACACGTCGAATCACTCACCTTACCATTTTATTCTAGTAAAGTTAATATCACTGAATTAGTTGTTTTTTACTAGTTACTCGTCCATCAATCTAAGCTGTACTTACGTTTAAGTTGTTACTCACTGACATCCAACAATCTAAGCTGCGTGTTTGACTTTGGGGTCATTGGGAGCGTCTCACCTCAGAATCAACCAATCACGGCCCAGAGATAAAAAAAAAGCCTTCAGATTACAATTCACAAGGCAAAATACAAAAACGAGGCGAGACGAGACAAAAACAACCATTCATAACTGACGACGCGACAAAGACTGTGACACAAATCGGTGCTTAAATACATAACAAATTACGAGACCAACGAGGAACACCTGGAACATAACGAGACAATAAACGTTTTCGCGGGAAGTGACGTGAAAACAGCTGATAACAACAAACGGCGCACGCGGGGATAAAGAAAGACCAGTGATACAAAACAAAACCCACGTGACCCGGAAGTGACGAAATCCACCGACCGTGACCAAAATAATAGTCTAAATAAAAGTTCAGCCCAGCTTCAGCTGGGATCCGTGACACAGAGAGAGAGTCTCATCAAAGCCGTAATGATCAGGAATAAGAACATATTCATAACTGATAACGAGGCTCATCCGTGTGAAGTCAGCGTTCCGGACGGGAGGATCTCAGGCGCAAGGTCGGGCGGAGTAAAGCTGTCACCTCTGATGGGTATAAAGATGGCGGCCTCGGCCTTGACGCGGCGCTGGTGTTTGTGGGTGAGCGGGTGACACCAGGCTTTTATCTTCCACTTCTGTGAATCCCTAGAAGAGATGAGAGTCTCCTGGGGCCGAGGCGGCGTGGTCAGTGCACTGATCCCTGAAGAACACCTGGCATTTCGCTTCTCCGGACACTTCGGCTGGGAGATATTCCTACTTCTCAGTGACAACCGCAAAACGGGGGGAACGTCTCGGCTCCATCAACATTAACAAGACATCATTAGTGGAGTAGGTGCACCTCTTCATCAACACATGATGTGAATTACAACCTGCAGAACCACATGGGGTTTGTCAGTCATGCATGCATCATTAGGCGCTGACCTTGCTGAAGGTCATTAGGACGCAGCTTCACCGTCTCGGTCTCATCAGGAAGCGGCTCCGCTGGACGCCTCGTTGAGCCCGGTGTTTGAAATGTAAGTCGAGCAATTACGGGCTGAACGAGCCCAGCAGATCTGAGAACAGTCACATCCAGCCAAGCTCTCGTGGTGCACCAACCTCCTGCCAGCCAATCGCCAGCCTCATAGCTAATGCTGTAGACTTATAGACGGTGTTTGTTTTGCTGAACGTTTGTTATATTAGTGCAGTCAAACGATAATTTTTTTAACTAGTTAATCGCACTTCCCTGACCAAATTATTCGCGATTAATCGTGATTAAAAGACTGAAGCTTGTAATATTGGATATTGAGCTGTAATATGTAAATTGATGTAAATTCAACACTAAATAAACACTCGTTTAAATATTGTAAAATAAGTTTTGTTTTTAATAATAAAAATGTTTTTATTCAATTTGCAATGTATTGTCTTTCTAATGTATTTGTTTTTAAACCCTCCGAGGTCGAGTCACACTTTTTTCAAGATAAAACACACACAAAAAAAGTCAATTTTGGTCTTACATTAAAAGTGTTATCCATCAACTGAAAATTTGAAGTACAGATATTTTTTCAGGTTACACTCTTAATAAAAATAGGACGTTGTAAAAATAATAATAATGAAAAAGAAACGCAACTTAATAAATACGTACCACTCTAAGATGAAACACATGTCTACATAAAGCTTAGAATGTCTGTTTTTAAAAATTATTGTAAGTAAATGAGTGTTGTCTGTTCATCTAATCCGCATAATTCTAAAGCTTCGGCTTTTTGAAAAAAGTTATTTGCAGTTGAAAAGGTGTTTCTGTCTGAGAAGTGAAAGTAGGTCAGTGTCACTTAGCGCCTAAGTGACAGCACCTGAATTCAATCACTGTGAGCTGCAAATCTTAAGGAGCCGCACCTGGAGACAGTGGCTATCTTGGTTCTATTCATTGCACATTGCCAAACCGAAAGTAAAAACAAATGCAACTGTGATTAATGGCGTTAATAAAAATATTACCTCAGCGTTCAATTATTATATCTATCTATCTAATATGTAATCTATCTATCTATCCACACACCATCCCATCCATCCATCCGTCCTTCCATCCATCATCTATCTTCCTGTCACTGTCCATCCAACAATCTGTCCGTCCATCCATGCATCCTTCCATTCATTCATTCATTCATTCATTCATCTATCCATCTATCTATCTATCTATCTATCTATCTATCTATCTATCTATCTATCTATCTATGTATCTATCTATCTAGCTATCTATCTATCTATCTATCTATCTATCTATCTATCACTCTTATAGATAAAAGTATCTATAGGATATGTTTTCATTTTTATTTATAGATACCGGTATATATTTATTATATATTTAATTTATTATATTATAGCACTTTCCCTGCCCACTGAATAGTTTGGTATATAGTTCCTCTTGTTTTATTATCGTACTTTTTTTTATTGTTTGACTTAAACACAGACACCAAGACCACACACACCACACCCACACAAATCCGAGTCTCAGCAGTTCATTCAGGTATGATGCCATCATGCGTGATAAGTTGTGTATTCCTAATAAGTTCCACATGATAATGTCACTTTCACATCAGAAAAGTTTGTGCGACGAATGAGAACGATTTCAGATTAGCCAAAGAAAGAAAGAAATCAGTCCTGAATGATTCTCCGCAGCAGATTGGCCTTCATTAGCAAAGCCATCAACAAGAGCCTGGTGACTTTCAAACTGAATGCAAATGGCCAGTCGATGCTTTGGGCGCCCAAGGTTATCACTTGTTTCAGGCGAGCGAGCGAGGTGGTGGAACCCTTCATAGTTCATCGTCATGGTCGTCAATCCATACTCATCTGCACAGGCCTTTAAAACAACCACGTATCTGATCTGGAGCTCTGAGTGCTTCACAAAATGTCAATTTCTCATCAAGACGCCGCTGTTTTCGCACTCACAATGTGACAATTAAAGGGAGGCGGCGTGTGTGCATAACTGATGCCGCCCGCGCTCACAGATCACGACTCGGGCTGATAACGGGCCACAGAGCTGCTGATAACAGTGCCGGACACTATTAGAGGCGACACGCCGGACAATGGCGGATGGAATCGCCTCCCGTCGCTTCACCGGCAAAATTGCTTCGGAGAGTCTAAAAGCTATCAGAGCTCATAAAACATCAGACAATCGCATCGGTGATCGATCGACGGGCCTGAACAGAGGCGGGTTGTACAGCCGGAACAATCCGCCGCGAGATAAATAATGGACATTTTGTTTTTATTTAAAGACTATTTTTTCCCCTAATTCGCATAGCGACTTTGCGTTGCTCTCGAACTCATAAAAGCGCTATAAAAATAAACTTGAACTTGAAAATGCTTCACAGTTATCTTTTATTTTTCGCTTGCAATCTTCACGTTTTTGTTTGAAACTTTTTTTTTCACTTTAGATTTTTTGTTCTTTTTTGACCCAATCTTCACGTGGAGGCAGCCCTTACTCTGATTGGCTGATGAGACCCCCTAGTCAGCTGACATGACGTCACGTGTGATGTAACAAGTCAAACGTGTCCACCAGACTGATGATCCGATTGAAGTTTGTTTCACTGTAACAACGACAATAAATAAATACATGCAATGACGTTTATAAATAAACAGCTAATAAACTGCAAAAAAATACGCAATAATTATAAGCATGCTTATTTAATTAGATTGACGCTTGTTTCCCTGTAACAACAACAATAAATAAACAAATGCAATGACAATAATAAATAAACAGCTAATAAATGATATACACTGTGCAATGATATTGATGTTCGTTTCATAATAATATCAATAATATTCGTGGTTTAGTTTGACCCCGGGGACTTATATTATGCATAAGTATGTGTCAGAAAGCATAAAGTTCCCAAAAAACCTGTGTGTGTGTGTGTGTGTGTGTGACAGCAGTGTATTTTGTCTCATTGTTGCAAAGAAACAAATAGTATTTGATCTTTCTGACTCTCTCTAGCTTCATTTTGTCTGAAATATCAAATTGGCCTGAACATCTTTGTAACACAAACATGCAGCTGGCGTTACAATAATATCAACGGAAACATTGTTTGTTATTGTAACATTGTTTGTCTAATAGTAAAAAGTGAAAAAATACTATTATGTTTTTTTCAAACATTTTTATACAGTATGCGTCTCACAAATTATATGAAGTACAACTCACAATTATATTCACGTGTGTTAGAGTGTGTGTGTATAACTTCTCTTTAACACGTTTAAGTCATTAAATCGCTTCTTTTATCAGCGCAGAAATGACTTCCGAGGACATCTCGATGTTTCTGAGCTCATAAAACATGGGACAATCGGATCAGGAATGGATCCGGGGTCTCGCAGAAGCGGGATTGATCAATCTCCTGTAAGTGAATCAAGACAAACCCAATGAGCAGCGCGACATTACTGATGTTTGAGCGAGCATTCATCATCCCGAGACGCACTCGTCATTACCGCACGTGAAGAAGAAGCTCCGAGGCCATTACCAGCCAGACCAGTGTCCAGTCAGGATTCAATCAGCGCAGAGACAGAAGCTTCTGCCGGGTTCTGTTGAGTCTGATCAAAGACTGTCCCCTGATCGCCCTCGCTTCGCATCGCCTCGCCCTCGCCTTCGCCTCGCCCTCGCCCTCGCCTTCGCCTTTCGCCTTCGCCTCGCCCTCGCCCTCGCCTTCGCCTCGCCCTCGCCTCGCCTCGCCCCGCCTCGCCCCGCCTCCGCCCCCCCGCCGCCCCTCGCTTCCCTCGCCTCGCCTCGCCCTCGCCTCGCCTTCGCCTCGCCCTGCCTCGCCTCGCCTCGCCCCGCCTCGCCTCGCCTCGCCCTCGCCTCGCCCTCGCCTCGCCTCCCTCGCCTCGCCTGCCCTCGCCTCGCCTCCCTCGCCTCCCCTCGCCTCCCTCGCCTCGCCTCGTCCTCGCCTCGTCCTCGCCTCGCCTCGCCGCCTCGTCCCTCGCCTCGCCCTCGCCTCGCTCCCTCGCCCTCGCCCTCGCCCTCGCCTCGCCCTCGCCTTCGCCTCGCCCTCGCCTCGCCCTCGCCTCGCCTCGCCTCGCCTGTCGCCTCGCCTCCTCGCCTTCGCCTCGCCTCGCCTCGCGCCTCGCCCTCGCCTTCGCCTCGCCCTCGCCTCGCCCGCCTCCGCCCTCGCCTCGCCTTCGCCTTCGCCTCGCCTCGCCTCTGCCCTCTCGCTCTCGCCCTCGCCCTCGCCCTGCTCTGCCCTAGCTTTGCCCTGCTTGCCCTTCCTGCTTCGCCCTCGCCTCACCCTCGCCTCGCCCGGCCCTCACCCTCGCCCTCCTCCCCTTGCCTCGGCCTTCGCACCGGCCCTCGCCTCACCTGCTCTTCACCCTCGCCCTAGCTTTGCCCTAGCTTTGCCCTAGCTTTGCCCTCGCCTCACCCTCGCCCTCGCCTCACCCTCGCCTTTGCCCTCACCCTTGCCTCGCCCCGGCCCTCGGCTCGCCCTTGCCTCGCCTCGCCCTCGCCTCACCCTTGCTTCACCCTTGCCCTAGCTTTGCCCTAGCTTTCCCCTTGCCTCACCCTCACCCTCGCCTCGGCCCTCACCCTCGCCCTTGCATCGCCTTCACCATCACCCTCGCCTCGCCCTGGTCCTCGCCCCGGCCCTCGCCTCGCCTTGCCTTAGCCCTCGCCTCGCCTCGCCTCGCCTCACCCTCGCCTCGCCCCGGCCCTCGCCTTGCCTTAGCCCTCGCCTCGGCCCTCGCTCAATCACACAGAAAGCCTCTTTATTACCGCGGCCTAATGGTCGTCCACCGCCGTTGTTTTTAATGCGAGCATTAAATATTTATAAAAGTCGAGTCAATAATCCTTCATAAGCCGAGTCTGGTGGAGACGGCCTGCGCTCAAATAAAGCCAAAGGTCACGGGGTCACGCAATCAAAGCCAAGCCCGGCCCAAGCATCTGCTCTTACTCTTATTACGGCCATTACTTTCAGCTGACCAGGAGCCTTCTGCCCATGTGACTCGTGCTGCTGCTTCTGCTGGAGCGAGGGATGAAGGAACCGCTCACACTCGTCTGTGAGAGAAGAACGAGTGAAACTAGCTCTACTGGATACATCTGCTCTCAATAAGCCACCACAGAGAATCTGTGAAATCTCTCTCTGTATCTCTCTCTCTCTCTGTCTCTCTGTGAGT
>CM051500.1:337848-340348 GCA_028031935.1 Paedocypris micromegethes | reverse complement strand
TGTGTGTGTTATAGTGTGGTGAAGTGTGTGTGTGTTATAGTGTGTGTATGTGTGTTGGTGAGCGTGTGAATCCGCCGCTTCAGCACTCGAGCACGGCGTGAGTGAGGACGTGTGGTGGGCGTGTCTGGTCAGTAGAACACGCTGAGAAGACGTGACGCTCCAGCACAGACAGATGGTGGAGGAGTGTGAGACGCGTGTCTCTCTTCACCTGCACATGATGCTGAGAATAATGTACAAGAAAGCGCAGTCAAGACCACGAGAGAAACACGATTCACAACTGATCAATGGCCAAGCACGGCTCAAGAAAGTATGTTCAGACATCAGGGGTGTAAGGTACTTGAGTAAATGTACTTCGTTACTTTACTTAAGTATTTTTTTTGGCTACTTTGTACTTGCACTTGAGTGTAAAAAATATAAGCAACTTTTACTCTCTACTCCACTGCATTTGTGATTGAGTAGCTGTACTTTTCACTCCACTACATTTGAATGAACACTTATCGTTACTCGTTACATTGTGATTGTGCGCCACAAGCCGGAATCGATTTATACCGCGGTTAATTTCTCGGCGGACGAGGTGAATATTTTTTGTTCTTTTTATCTACTTTGTTCTACCAGTTTTCAAACATTGAGGTTAAATTCTGTTTCTGTCTTGGAAAACAAGCGTTTGTTTTCACATTTCTTTTTTTTTTGGGCCTATATTGAGCACAAATAAAAATACTTCATAATACTTAAGTTCTTTTAAAATTGGATACTTTGCTACTTTGACTCAAGTATTTTTGAAATTGGTGACTTGTTACTTGTATTGAAGTAATTTTTACGGTAAGTATCTGTACTTTTACTCAAGTATGGCTGTCCGGTACTCTTTACACCCCTGGCGCACACACACCTGCACTTACATCATAGTGGGGTCCCACCATTGACTTACACACAGAACAACACCTTCTCTCTCTCCTCACTCCTTACCACGCTTTTTATCTGTTTTTTCCAAATAGTTGTATGTAATATGTGTGATTTGTGATCTTGACGTGTCTTTTATTACCTGCTGTTTCGTGTATATAACATTCAGTTTTATCACATATTATTTAATCTATCTTACTGTACAGCACTTTGTAACAATGTCTATTGTGTAAAAGGGCTTAATTAAAGTACATTACACTACATTACATTACATTACACTGTGACCCACCTTAACACACAATCAGTTATAACCTGAAAACCTCATCATCAAACACTCTCAAAAAGATCTTCAAAGTTGTGAGACCCTAGACAAAGACCCCACAAGTGACCTTAGGACCCCACTCGGTGCTAGAAACTAGCAATCGGGGCCCAACTTTGTGCTAAATGCAGGAACAAGCACAAACAACCGTGCTTTACATTATTGGAGAGTGAAATTGCCCGTCCTGTTTTGAAACAATTCTATAGTTTCGTATTTTTTTTTATATATATATTTTTTTAAAGCAGCATCTCATGCGAATCATCTCACGCGTTTTATATGAAGACGTCACCTTTTCAACTTTTGATTGGGTAATACACGATGTCATGGTTAGTTTGATTGGTCTTTGTAACTGTCTGTGAGGAGGGCGGGGCTTAGAAGGAGAGAGAGAGAGATAGAGAGAGAGAGAGAGAGAGAGATGCCCATGTAAAGAAAATGAGCTAATAAATTTGAAACTTTCTGTATTATTAAATTATCTGTCGTATAAAATCCTTCCCACTACTATTGGTCACTAATAGACAGATATTACAGTTAGAGATGATTTGTAGAATTTTGTATAATTAATTAAATAATTAATTTATCTAATTATTCATTAATTTATTTGAAATAAAAGAGTCTATGACTATTTACTCTACTCAATGGCTATTTAGTTACAGATATAAGTTTTTACATTTTTTAATTACATTTTTTTATAACAGAAATTAGTTTTGCACCATTGAAGCCTATAACCTCCAGAAGCCTGTCTGAATTTTGTCGAGGCCGCGCCCGTTCTCCTCCTATCAAAATGGTCACCCTAACTTACCGGAAAAAAAAAACGTTCTAAATAATAGTCGTTTAACCCTTCGGAGCAGCTCAATGGCGCCGAACAATATTCTGCGCGTCTGGATGCATTAAAGCGCAGCACCAGCGATCAGACCCGCAGTTCTCCAACTGGAGCTTCTGCCACCTCGCCGCCGCCCGCTTTTATCGTGCCACTTGAGAAATTTACGTGGCTGTGAATACGGCGTGAATCTCACGCTTATCGCGGTGTCATTAGCAGCCACATTTAAGCAACATCTGTGTGCTATAGAGCTAATTGAAGTACCACGCCGTCAGCTGTAAATCCACGGGAAGATGGCAGAGATGCTGAGATAGACACTCACACTCAGCCTGTTCCTGCAATCTGCCATGCCAGCCGCGCCCAACATACGGAGACACGCCTACCCCACAGCCGCACCACTGCTGACCCACCCACAGAGAGAGAGAGAGAGAGAGAGACAGAGAGAGAGAGAGAGAAAGAGAGAGAGA
>CM051500.1:314993-324993 GCA_028031935.1 Paedocypris micromegethes | reverse complement strand
TTCTTCAGACGGGATTTTTATCGCCTTAAGTATTTTCCCGGAGTTTCCGGCTCTTACAGGTTGCATCAGATTAGAGGAAGATCGCTGACATAAAGAGAATTACATGATGAATTAGTTGCACTTTTGGCTATAATGTTTAAGTCTCACTATCAGTTCCCACCGATAATGTGAAAATGATATCAGCGTTCAGCGAGAGCGGAGAACAGAGAGAGTCCAGCTCCTGAAGAACCACCCAGCACACACACACACACACACACACACACACACCAGTAGATCCACAGTGCCCAACACACAGAGCAGGTCAAGAGAAGTCCACCATGCAGCTAAAACACACCCACTTGCTGTTATATCCTAGTGGGGTCCCACCATTGACTTACACACAGACCAACACGTTCTCTCTCTCCTCACTGTGACCCGAAGCATCAGAATATTCCTCTTCTCCCCCTTTACTCAGACCTTAACTCAGACGTTGAGGTTATGACACACTCAGTCATAACCTCAACGCTAAAATCACATATTCACCCTCAGAAAGATCTTAAAAGTTGTGGGACCCTTGACAAAGACCCCACAAGTGACCATAAGGCCCCATTCGGTGCTAAAAACTAGCTTTCTGGGCCCAAGTTTGTGCTAAATACACACACACACACACACACACACACACACTTCAGACTACTGTCGTCAGGGAAGATGTACCAGAGCATTCGGACAAGCCAGTTCTGTTTTTTCTGGGCTGACCGGGCTGACCGCAAGACCCCGCCCTGAAAAGCGATCGACCAATCAAAGAGGTGATCACTTTACAGGGCGGAGTCTTGAAAGGAGTCAGAGAAAAAGGGTCAGAGTACTTCTCTGAAAAGGGTCAGAGAAAATCACTGATTCAGCTCCTTACGACCCAGAAATTGAAAAGGAGTTTAGCAAGACAGACACTTCCTTCGAATCAAACATTGAGATCAGATTGTTGGAAGCGTCACGGAGAAGTTCAAGTTCAAGTTCAGTGCATTTGTAGGGCGCTTTTCACAATCTCAACTGTCTCAAAGCGCACGTGTGAAAACGTAAAAAAAACAAAGATTACTGAATTTTATTCATTTGTCGATGGTGTTAAGATAATGGCTATGATTAATCACTAGGACTACTACAATCATGGTTCCACGCCATTTTGACGATGAAAAAAAAAACGAGTTCAAACCTCAGACAGAGTCGAATTATAAACGAATTATATCCAGAAACGTAAAAACAAACTGTGAATAAAAGAGAAAACATGAGAGATGCTACACATTCAGCGCACGCCGTTGAGAGCGAGACGATTGGACGAGCGTATAAAGCAACTGACGGCGCCGAGGTTCCAGTCGATGGAGGAATCCCTCAGACTCCAGCTGAATATTTTCCCCCAATTTCGCATTTGCCTCTCCCTCGGCGCGGCGTTCACTGGGGACGGAGCTTGTTTCCCCTCTCCGCCTCATCAATAGCTAAATCCTGGCAAACAAGTGACACCGAGAAGCTGGAATCGATAGTCCAGCCCACGTTTTCTCCTCCTTCTGGTCAAACGCTTCCACACAGTTGACAGGCATGACAAGCCGAACATGATACAAAATCATTATCAGCAGGCCATGGAGATGAGTGCAGAAAAACAGGACACGGGCATTAATGGCCGCCGCTGAAGGAACTAGCCGCGCGCTAAAGGATTTGTCAAGTGGAAAAAAAGATGCGGGCGAAACTTCTCCCTGCGCATCGATTTCTGCGAGGTATCGAGCCGCCGGTGGCAAAATCGCAGTCGATATGACGGGCAGCGGATGTCAGGCTGGAAATGTTTTCATTTACACACACTGATAATGAGACACTGCACTTTTATCTGGACAGAAGACGTCACGTGACCAACAGCACAGACGCCAGAGTACAGTATACTGAGTGTGAGACAGAGTACAGTATACTGAGTGTGAGACGGAGTACAGTAGACTGAGTGTGAGACAGAGTACAGTATCCTGAGTGTGAGACAGAGTACAGTAGTGTGAGACAGAGTACAGTAGATGTGAGACAGAGTACAGTATACTGAGTGTGAGACAGGAGTACAGTAGACTGAGTGTGAGACAGAGTACAGTATACTGAGTGTGAGACAGAGTACAATAGTGTGAGACAGAGTACAGTATACTGAGTGGAGACAGAGTACAGTATACTGAGTGTGAGACAGGAGTACAGTATACTGAGTGTGAGACAGAGTACAGTATACTGAGTGTGGACAGAGTACAGAGTGCAGTAAGTGTGAGACAGAGTACAGTATACTGAGTGTGAGACAGAGTACAGTATACTGAGTGTGAGACAGAGTACATTAGTGTGAGACAGAGTAACAGTAGTGTGAGACAGAGTACAGTAGTGTGAGTGTAGACAGAGTACAGTAGTGTGGAGACAGAGTACAGTATACTGAGTGTCAGACAGAGTACAGTAGTGTAAGACAGAGTACAGTAGACTGAGTGTCAGACAGAGTACAGTAGACTGAGTGTGAGACAGAGTACAGTAGTGTGAGACAGAGTACAGTAGTGTGAGACAGAGTACAGTATGCTGAGTGTGAGACAGAGTACAGTATACTGAGTGTGAGACGGAGTACAGTAGACTGAGTGTGAGACAGAGTACAGTATACGGAGTGTGAGACAGAGTACAGTAGTGTGAGACAGAGTACAGTATACTGAGTGTGAGACAGAGTACAGTAACTGAGTGTGAGACAGAGACATTAGTGTGAGACAGAGTACAGTAGTGTGAGACAGAGTACAGTAGTGTGAGTGTGAGACAGAGTACAGTATACTGAGTGTGAGACAGAGTACATTAGAGTGAGCAGAGTACAGTATGTGAGACAGAGTAACAGTAGTGTGAGTGTGAGACAGAGTACAGTAGTGTGAGACAGAGTACAGTAGACTGAGTGTCAGACAGAGTACAGTAGACTGAGTGTGAGACAGTACAGTAGTGTGAGACAGAGTACAGTGTGTGAGACAGAGTACAGTATACTGAGTGGAGACAGAGTACAGTAGTGTGAGACAGAGTACAGTTGTGAGACAGAGTACAGTAGACTGAGAGTGAGACAGAGTACAGTAGGTGAGTGTGAGAAGAGTACAGTAGTGTGAGACAGAGTACAGTATACTGATGTGAGACAGAGTACAGTAGTGTGAGACAGAGTACAGTAGTGTGAGACAGAGTACAGTATACTGAGAGTGAGACAGAGTACAGTAGAGTGAGGTGTGAGAAGAGTACAGTAGTGTGAGACAGAGTACAGTAGCTGAGTGTGAGACAGGTACAGTTACTGAGTGAGAGACAGAGTACAGTAGTGTGAGACAGAGTACAGTAACTGTGTGAGACAGAGTACAGTAATGTGAGACAGAGTACAGTATACTGAGAGTGAGACAGAGTACAGTAATGTAGAGTGAGTACAGTATACGAGAGTGAGACAGTACAGTACGAGAGTGAGACAGAGTACAGTATACTGAGAGTGAGAAGAGTACAGTAGAGTGAGACAGAGTACAGTAGTGTGAGACAGAGTACAGTATACTGAGAGTGAGACAGAGTACAGTAGTGTGAGACAGAGTACAGTAGTGTGAGACAGAGTACAGTAATGAGGTGAGACAGAGTACAGTATTGAGACAGAGTACAGTAGTGTGAGACAGAGTACAGTAGATGTGAGACAGAGTACAGTAGTGAGACAGAGTACAGTAGAGTGAGACAGAGTACAGTAGTGTGAGACAGAGTACAGTATACTGAGAGTGAGACAGAGTACAGTAATGTGAGACAGAGTACAGTATACTGAGAGTGAGACAGAGTACAGTATACTGAGAGTGAGACAGAGTACAGTATGTGAGACAGAGTACAGTATACTGAGAGTGAGACAGAGTACAGTAATGTGAGACAGAGTACAGTATACTGAGAGTGAGACAGAGTACAGTAATGTGAGACAGAGTACAGTATACTGAGAGTGAGACAGAGTACAGTATACTGAGAGTGAGACTGAGTACAGTATACTAGGTGAGACAGAGTACAGTAGTGTGAGACAGAGTACAGTAGTGTGAGACAGAGTACAGTATACTGAGTGTGAGACAGAGTACAGTAGAGTGAGACAGAGTACAGTATACTGAGAGTGAGACAGAGTACAGTAGTGTGAGACAGAGTACAGTATACTGAGAGTGAACAGAGTACAGTATACTGAGAGTGAGACAGAGTACAGTATACTGAGTGTGAGACAGAGTACAGTAGTGAGAGACAGTGAGACAGAGTACAGTATACTGAGTGTGAGACAGAGTACAGTAGTGTGGAGACAGAGTACAGTAGTGTGAGACAGAGTACAGTAGAGTGTGAGACAGAGTACAGTAGTGTGAGACAGAGTACAGTAGTGTGAGACAGAGTACAGTATACTGAGGTGAGACAGAGTACATGTAATGTGAGACAGAGTACAGTAGTGTGAGACAGAGTACAGTAGTATGAGTGTGAGACAGAGTACAGTAGTGTGAGACAGAGTACAGTAGACTGAGTGTCCAGACAGAGTACAGTAGTGAGTCGTGAGACAGTATCATAGTGGAGACAGAGTACAGTAAGAAGTGAGACAGAGTTACAGTATACTGAGGAGACAGACAGAGTACAGATAGTGTGAGACAGAGTACAGTAGTGTGAGACAGAGTACAGTAATACTGAGAGTGAGACAGAGTACAGTAAGTGAGTGTGAGAGGACAGAGTTAGACAGGTACAGTACGATGTGAGACAGAGTACAGTAGTGTGAGACAGAGTACAGTAGTGGAGACAGAGTAACAGTATACGAGTGTGAGACAGAGTACAGTAGTGAGTGTGAGAGAGAGTACAGTAGTGTGAGACAGAGTACAGTAGTGATGAGTGTGAGATCAGAGTAGCAGAGTACTGAGTGAGGAGAGCAGGTACAGTCAGTGTGAGACAGAGTACAGTATATGATGGGAGACAGAGTACAGTAATGTACAGTCGATACGAGGTGAGACAGAGTACAGTAATGTGAGTCAGAGAGGAGTATACTGAGATGAGACAGAGTACAGTATACTGAGAGTGAGACAGAGTACAGTAGAGTGAGACAAGTACAGTAGTGTGAGACAGAGTACAGTATACTGAGAGTGAGACAGAGTACAGTAGTGTGGTAGAGATAGTACAGTAGTGTGAGACAGAGTCTTACTAGTGAGACTAGTGACAGTAGTGAGACAGAGTACAGTAGTAGACAGAGTACAGTAATGTGAGACAGAGTACAGTAGTGATGAGACAGAGTACAGTACTGATGGTGAGGACAGAGTACAGTATGTGAGACAGAGTACAGTATACTGAGAGTGGAGACAGAGTACAGTAATGTGAGACAGAGTACAGTACTGAGAGTGAGACAGAGTACAGTATACTGAGAGTGAGACAGGTACAGTAATGTGAGACAGAGTACAGTATACTGAGAGTGAGACAGAGTACAGTATGTGAAGACAGGTACAGTATACTGAGAGTGAGACAGAGTACAGTAATGTGAGACAGAGTACAGTATACTGAGAGTGAGACAGAGTACAGTAGTGTGAGACAGTGAGAAGAGTACAGTATACTGGAGAGTAGACAGAGTACAGTAGTGTGAGACAGAGTACAGTAGTACTGTGAGAACAGAGTAGCAGTATACTGAGTGTGAGACAGAGTACAGTAGAGTGAGACAGAGTACAGTATACTGAGAGTGAGACAGAGTACAGTAGTGTGAGACAGAGTACAGTATACTGAGGTGAGACAGAGTACAGTATACTGAGAGTGAGACAGAGTACAGTATACTGAGTGTGAGACAGAGTACAGTAGAGTGAGACAGAGAACAGTAGAGTGAGACAGAGTACAGTATACTGAGAGTGAGACAGAGTACAGTAGTGTGAGACAGAGAACAGTAGAGTGAGACAGAGTACTGAGTATACAGTATACTGAGGGTGAGACAGAGTACAGTAATGTGACAGAGTACAGTATGAAAAAAGTGAGGGTGAGACAGAGTCCTGTTTGAAAAAAAAAAAACAGGATGTAGCTACCAACATATTTTGGGCTTATAAAAAATGATATTAAGAAATGTTAATATTAACATTGATGCTGCTGAAAATAAAATAGGTGCAAGAAGCAATTGTGGTGTTCAACACTCATTCACCTATAGATAATATAGAAGTACACGTACAGTACAAGGACAATTATTGATCCTTTATTGAAGTTTTTAGTAATATGCTGCTCAGTGACTTTTGTATATTAAATTAAATTCTATTGCTAACAACTGTAAAGCAAAGTTACAAATGTAGCAAATCTGGTTAAATTCTCCAGTTTTAGTGTGTGTCCTAATAAAACAGGACAGACTTGAGAACCCATCACAACAACAACGACAACTATAAGCTGAATAAAGGCGTGGCCGCGTGTGGAATCTTGCTGCGTCAGGAGCTTTAATCAGTCGAGAGCTCGCCACCGTCTTTCCATTATTAAAGCTTATTGGCTTTTTCACAGGCAAAAGAAGTTCTTTAAGTGTCTCCACTCAATTAAAAATGAAAATCAAACATTTTACACAGGCTGAACTAATAACACAAGTTGATGAATATAGGTCACAACGAGAACGAGAAAAGCTTATTAATGGAATAATAAGGCCAATTCCGCCACTATCAGCGCGGAGAGGGAAATAAATTGCGCGGGCGCGGGAGCTAATTTGAAGCTTGTTTACAGGCGTGAGAGTGTCGGGTTCACTCCGGCTCCTGCTCACACTCAGATGGAATGAGATGATTGAGGAAACGGAAAAAAAAAAAGCTGATTAGTCCTTAACGCGGTGACACGGGCGGCGAGTAATCCGGGTCAGAGTGGAACAGGGTCATCACAGAAATTAACTTTTTGTTCATTAATTTGTCTGGATTAGTCGAGGGCAGAACGACGGCAAATCTGCTCCAGTTTTCCCCTCCTTGGAAAATCATTTAAAAGTGCACGTCAATTGTGGCTGACGGGTGACATCGGGGTTAATCAGCCTGATGTGGCCTTTTAATTGCTTTCTATTCAGAGTAAATTCATTAGATAATATTCCCGCAGAATTCTGGGAATCAATTTAACCAGGAGAAAGCCACATTAAGGGCTTTGCTGGCGTCTGGGCAAACACCGGCGTTTACCGCGGCTTTACCTCCAGCTCATTCTTCTGCCTCCATTACCCATTCAGACACATTCAACGGCAAATTACAACAATGAAAGACGCCCGGAAACCCCGTTTAATCAGACTGGGAGGCGCGCGCGGGTTGTTATTTGTGGCTAATTTGGCGCGATTACAGCGTGGGAGTCTCCGGCCTGAGGCGGCGCGGCGGAAACGGTCCTGAATGTGTCAATCATGCCACGCCCGGGCGGAGTCTGAGTCGCCATCACGGCCCTCGTCTTCAGAGGGGACAGACAGCGGGAGGCCCGGGGCCCGAGGACCTGACTGTCTCTCATCACACACACCACCTGTAGCCCTAATGAGATTTATAAAAACCTGAAAGAGAGAGAGAGAGAGAGGGAGGGAGGAGAGAGAGAGAGAAACAGAGAGAGAGAGGAGAGAGAGAGACAGGGCGAGAGAGAGAGTGAGAGAGAGATAGAGAAAGGGATAGAGAGAGAGAAAGATAAACTGAGAGACAAACAGCGGAAGGGAGAGAGAGAGAGAGAGAGAGAGAGAGAGAGAGAGAAATATTTTAGAAACCTAAAAAATGTTTATTAACCAAAAAACCTATTCATATATCATAAAAAAATGTATTTTAGTGAACAATGACAACTTAAGTTGAAGAATGACTCGAATAAATTATTTTTGCTCCGTTTAAAGGTGAAAAAAAAAACACTTTTGTTAAAAAATTAAGATTTTGCAGGGGAGATAATATTGGCTATTAAACAAGTATCACATGCTTTTTTCTAAAAAAAAAATGTTGTTCAAGTCCAAGTTTATTTAAATAGCGCTTTTCTTAGTCCCAGACATTGCAAAGCCATTGTGCAAGTTCATGTTTGGTGCATTTGTAGGGCGCTTTCCACAGTTACAACTGTCTCAAAGTGCGAAATTAGGGAGGAAAAAAAAGAGTCTTTAAAAAAGAAAATAAAAAGAACCTTATTGCTTTTGTTCTAAAACACAACAGTATAAATCTTCTTTAGCAATTGAACAAACGAGTGAGATGACTAGACCTGCGGCAAACGTTACGTCACACACACTCAGAGCTGATCTGATTGGCCGGTCAGTCGCTCTAGGGCGGAGACACTGAGGTGTGACACGAGTCTTGATCAGATATGATGATGAATGATGGAAGGACGTATTATACACTGCAAAAAATCCACGTGGCTTTTTAATACAACTTTTCTCAATTAAGACAACAAAATTATAAAAAAAAGAATCAAATCAAGTATTATCAAAAAATCCACGTGACAAGTTAAAATAAACAACAAAATGAGTAAAAATAATTTAAATCATGTAAAAATATCTGACAATGGGTTGAGAAAATTACCTTGGTAAGACGACTTAAAACAAGACAAAAAAAAAAATCTTGTTACACGGTAGCTTTGTTTCTGCATTTCAGTTCTGGTTCTCATTGGCTTTAATATTAAAAAAGTAGCTATTTTCTTAAATTGCGAAACATTGTGTTCTTAAAATAAGAAAGTTCCACTTGACGTTTCTTGTCTCAGAAGGTTCCGTGTTTGAAACATATTGTCTACTTAGAAAAATGTAATGTGTAAAATATCATTAAAATTTGGATTTTTTTCTAAGCAAGAAAATTCAAGTCAGATTTTCTTGAAATAAACGAAGTAATCTCGCACTCTTAATCCTAAAATAGTTAATGTATCATGTTAGACAAAATAACAAGATTTATTGTCTAAGTTCAATATTTTTGTCAAGAAGTGTCAAGAAGTTCTATTTTGCAGTGTGTACTACATAATTTGTGTATATATTTTGCAGTACATAGACATCATTTATAGTTATAGATCAGAACTGAAACGTAGTGTTGTAGTGACAATAAAGGCTATCCTGTCCTAAATTCTTAAATAACACACACACACACACACACACACACACGCAGAGCCGCCACACAATCAAGGTAATTTGCCTGACGTGTGGGAATATTGAGCAGATCTGTGGAGATTGTCTTGATTTCCGCCCTCGTGGCTTATTAAGAGGGAAAGATCAGCAGCTTCACCCCGTCAGCGTCCCGGGCCGAGCGGGCAGGGGCGACGCCCGGACTCCTCACTCCCCAGTAAACGCTGCTTTGGAGAGGGACGGGGGGATTAGTGTGGAGAGAGAGAGAGAGAGAGAGGAAGCGGCAGCCTTTAATTTCTCTGTGAGGAACGATGCGGCTCTTAAGGGAATAATCTCCTTATCAACACTGAGCCACCGCCTCAGGGCCGGCGCTGCCATTCACACCGCACACACACACACACACACACGCCGCGCTGCATGGCAGATCCGTGTGTGTGTGTGTGTGTGTGTGTGTGGCCACCGAAGTGGTGACCCGGCGTGTACGTGTGTGTGTGTCATCCACGGGCCACCAGAGTGTGTGTGTGTGTGTGTGAGAGAGAGAGAGAAGCAGGAAAGAGAGAGTGACAGAGAGATGGAAAGAAGAGAGGGGGGGGGCATAAAGAGAGAGCAAAAAAGTAAGAGTGAGTGAGACAGAAAGATAGAGAGAGACAGAGAAAGTGAGACTTAAAAAAAGAAGGTTAGACAGGATAGAGACCCAGAGAGAGATTTTTTTTTCATAAACAAATGTTACTGACACAACTTTATATAAAACTTTTTTCTTAAAAAAACTTTTATCTCATAAAACTCAAATTAAATTGAATTACTTTGAATTGATTGAATTAATTAAATTGATAAAATTAAATTACTTAATTAGTAACAGAAAAACAAACATTCTGGTTCTAACCATCTCCAAACTTCAGAGAGGGAGAGAGAGAGAGAGAAAGAGAGAGAGAGAGAGATGGAGAGAGAGAGACTGTAAAGGTGTGAGAGTGGAGCGCAGGAACACTCTTCTGCAGTGGTGGAGGT
>CM051500.1:273766-277120 GCA_028031935.1 Paedocypris micromegethes | reverse complement strand
ACACACACTCTCTCTCCCTCTCCGTCTATCGTGGTGCCGCTGCGGACCTGGCCTCGTATCTACCCCCCTTCTCCACACACACACTTACCGACTCCAGATTTGTGTGGCGCGTAAAGATCGCTAGTCCGCTGTAAGTCCTGCCCGTAACAAACCCCCGCGTGAAGATCCCGCCCCCCCCCGCGCGCCCAGCCCACCCCTCCAGCTCACACCTTGATTGCGCTTAAGGGAAGCTAATCTTCACACTACACAAATACCAGCAGTGCGACCCGGAGCCGCGAGCCGCGCTCTTACACACTGTAATTCCCCTCAGAGTCGCCCCCCCGCTCGCCAAAGCCGCTCTCCAAATCCATGTTTAGTGGCGGCGGCAGATAAGAGCTAAGCGCGGGCTGGCGCTATAATTGACGCCTATCCCTCTTTAGTTGAAGGGTATCGCGGAGCCGCATTATCCCGCTCTATTAGTGTTTTGTTTTTCCTGGACGGCGGTAAACACGTCCCAGGGAAGGGAAACTTTTAACTGTTTTTACTTTATTTAATGCCCGTTTGTGCGGAGAGACTTTTCGATTAGCGTTTAGCGCGTTCTCGCTGGATGATTTGTTTACTCCGTTTGGGTGTCTGTAGGAAACGAGGCCTTTGTGTTGGTGAAATGACGGCAGGAAAGTTTGATTTGAACACGGGATGAAAGACGCTAAAATAAAAACGCTCCTTATGCTGGCGCTATATTTATTATCCACGACACACATTAGGTATACGAATAATATTGCTGTAACTATATAATTGGATTTTCACTATTGAAGGGATTTTACTATTTGTGGCACAAATGTCACATCTGATAATTTGCGAATTACCATTTATTTAAAAAAAAAAACATCAGCTTTGTGTGTGCGTCTGTGCGCGTTAGTAGATTTTAGTTATAATGCACTTTTTCTAAAACTGTGTGAATCAAATTTTTTTTATTTCATTTGACTGTTGTAGTGTCTGTGTGTGATTGTTTCTGTGTCTTTCTCTCTCTCTCTCTCTCTTTCCCTCAGTCTATCTATCTGTCTGTCTGTCTGTCTGTCTGTCTGTCTATCTATCTATCTCTTTCTGTCTGTATATATTAATATAAACATATTAACATGTAGTATATACTCACTCTATACACATTATTTTTTCAGGTTTTATTTGTGATAGTAAAGAGGGACTGTAACACCAGCTCCTTAAAATCACTTAAAAACCTGGTGGAGTTTGTTTCCTAACGCAGGAAAAACCTGAGTCTAGCGGAGGCTCTGAATTCAAATGTTTCTTGACACCGAGAAAAACGATGTTTCTCCGCGACTGGTGCATTGCATCATGGGTCAGGCCCACACGGCAGGCAATATCCTCCCGGAGAGCGGGCGCGGCGCAGACTTCTCTCCAGATGATTGTGTGCGTCCCGTAAAATCTGTGCAGGTCTCCAGCGGCCGAGCGAGCGGGCGAGCGAGAGAGAGAGAGAGAGTTTATACGGGTAAATGAAATCTCCACCACGCATAGGTGAGCTCCCGCAAGACAGCGCTCGGAATCCATCGACACTGTGCATATGAGGAGCGGGAAGCAGGAGGCCGGGTCGCCGAGTCAAGAGTGTGCGAGCTGCGCTTTATTAAAGATGAATCACGGGCAAATAAAAGGAATGTCAGCACACATGTTCCGTCACGGGCCTTCTCCACCGCCGCCGCCGCCGCCGCCCTGCTAATCGCGCTAATCCAGATGTAAACGCACGGCCGCGTTAACGTCAAGTTCATTTCTATAGCGCTTTTCTTAGTCCGAGACCAACGCAAAGACGCTATGTGAAAAAGTCCCTAAAAAAGAAAAAATGTCGATTCTTTATATGAGTTTAAAAAGAAACAAATTGGGGAGAAAAAAAAAAAAGTATCATCACGACTATTGAAAAAATATGCGATATTGTCATATAAAAAAAACAAAACAAAACTGTCTAAAAAGTAAAACTACTGATGACTAAAATGATACTAAAAGAAACAGGCAATATGTTTTTAATCAAATTTAGCTTCATTTGAGCTAAAAGGAGGCAAACATTAGGACTAGGGCTGTCAAAGTTAAAGAGTTAACTCGCGCAATTAATTAATTTTTTAATTAATTTCACACTTCAATATTCAATATTACAATATTAATACAATTGTATACCTATTCTTATTATTAATAATTGTTAATAATAAATCATTATTAATAATACATAATAATTATTATTTGTTTTTAATCGCCATTAATTTGGTTGGGGAAGTGCGATTAACTAGTTTAGTCTAAGTTAATTAATAACTAAGTTAATCATTTGACAGCCCTAATTAAGACTAAAAACCTCAGCATATATTTTTTGATTTATGATTATTACCAATAGACTTGCAAAGATAAAATGCATTGCTCTCAAACATTACATTTTATTTACATACAGTATAAACATACAATCATCAAGGTCAACATAAGCATCTTTTAAACAAAATGTGTTTTTGCCTTTCCTGTTTTTAAATACGTATACATAATGCAAAATATTAAACAAAGTGTTCAGGCCTTATAACCGTACAATAACCAAGATTGTCTTAAAATGAGCATCTTTTGAACAAAATATGTTCTTTTTTTTAAATAAAATAAATAACACAAAACTGTTTTATGTCGGGTCTTTTTTAAACATATCCAGCCATGTTTGTTTATTGCAAATAAACCACTTTTACATTGATCCACTAGGTCAATTATCTTTGCGATATTTGTAACTGTTTGCGATATGGGTTTTGCGCATCCTATTTTCGCCATAACGATATTTTTCCGATATATCGCGCGGCCCTACTAGCCAGTGATATTTATTTCAACTGGCCGGATCCGTGAGGGCAGAGTAAATAAAGGTGACATTTTCACCTGCCTCGCGGTGTACGGGAGTTGTAATGTGTGTGTTTAGCGGGACGGACCCGAGGACGCGCATTAATATGGCGGAGGGGCGTGTCCCTCGGCTGATGCGCCGTCACGTCTCTGACGGACGCAGAGTCTTCGACAGATCAAGTCGCACTTGTTTATTGAGTATATAGGGGACGTAACTAATCTACAGATGACTGGTTTAAATACATATATAAACATTTCATGTATAATAAATGAGACGTTACGTTTTATCGATGCAGTGAATCCGACCGCGGCTGCACAGTGTGTTGATTTGCACCATTTATTGTATATTCTTCTTTATTCTCCTACTTTTCAAATCAATTTCAAATTTGATTTGTCACATACATGTTACACGTGGCACAACATGTAGTGAAGTGTCTTTTTGATCGTAGGGATGATACATAGGGATGGGGAAATATAATAAAATGTGCAAAGGGAAATACAATACAAAGATAA
>CM051500.1:266266-268766 GCA_028031935.1 Paedocypris micromegethes | reverse complement strand
AGCTGATGAAGAATCGGACATGCGTTTCCGTGCGTGTCAGTTTCGGCCTTGACGTAAAGCCAACGACGTGCACGACTCTGTTCCGTCTTTCTCGGCTGATGAGAGAATTTGACTGCTCTTTTACTACAGATTAAGTCTGAACTGAAACGTCAGGTATTCTCAGACGCGCGACCTGCCTGTTTTACAGTAGTACAGTGCGGTCCTGTTGTTTTCTTCAGCGCTTGTTGCAGTGCATTAAGGGATTACCTCCAACTCCAAGGATGTTTCTGCAAAGACGGAGCATTCAACAAACACAATCTCTCTCTCCCTCACTCTCTATCCTGTCATCCCTCCATCTATTGAGGGAGCAACAGCCTGAGCTGGAATGCCCTGACGTCTCTCTTCTTCGTCTGCTCCTCCGGGGTGACACCGAGGTCTTCCTAGGCCTGGCCTGAGTCATAGTCTCTCCAGCGTTTCCTGGTTCTTTCTCTGGGCCTCCTCCCAGTGGATCATGTCCTCCTTTGATACCTCTCTTGAATGCCCAAGTCACCCTACCTGACCTCTCAATGTTGAGGAGAAGCGGCTCAGGGCGTCAGAGCTCCTCACTCTGTCTCTTACAGTGCACCCTGCAAAAAGACTCATTTCAGCTGCTTGTCCTTTCAGTCAAGACTCAAAGCTCATGACCATAAATGAGGGAATTGGGTCCTTCACTGGTAAAGCGAAAGCTTTATCTTCTGGTTTCACTTCTTCCTTAGTACAATGAACTGGCACGTTGACATGGTACCAGTACAACACTGCTGCCACTGCCCTGGTTCAAAAAAGTTCCTTTTTAACCCTCACTTGTGACCCACTGCCTAAGATGCTTGAACTCCACCTCAGGCAGGATCTCCCCTTCAACCTTTCCTCCCAAGAGCAGACCAGTCTTTTCCAAGAACCTTTGATCTGCTGATTTTCATCCCGGTCGTTTTGCGTTCAGCTCAAAACCGTCCCAGTGCTGGCGTAGGTCCTGGTCTGTGGAACCCATCATCTGCATGAAGGATACGTGTAATAAACAGGACAGACCCAACAGGCACTGGGATCAGGTTTGACTTACTGTTGGAGATGCAAACCAAACTCAGATAGCCCTTATCAGAGGGTCTGCACTCCAAACTCCTGAAGCACCCCCACAGTATGCCACCAGGGACACGGTCAAATGCCTTCTCAGACTGGACAAGGGATTTGCAAACTTCCATCATCTCTCGAACATCTTTTGATGGTCTGTCCAATGTCCCATTGCCGCATTGTTCCTCTTGTATTTTCACATGACTCTTTCTCTCTCTACAGCATCTCTGCCAATCTGTCTCTCTTTCCACAATCTGTCTCTATTTAGGAACTCTTTCTCTATCTCTTTCACCGTCTCTGCAAACTTTGTCTTTGTTCTGTCCTGTCTCACCATCTCTAATGCTCTCAACACTCTATCTTTGTCTTTGTCTCACCCTCTTACCATCTAACCCCATCTCTCTATTTCATCATCTTACCGTCTCTTTTTCTCTCTACAGTCTCTCTCTACAGTCTCCCTCACTCCCTCCCTTCCTCCCTCGCTCCGTCTGTGAGCAGGAGCTTCAGTGACGGATGTCTGTGGCAGGAAAGACCTCTGTCACGGGAAAATGAGGTGATCTATCATTTTAAGATATGGTCTTCATATACTGTTTACTCAGAGATATCACTTGCCTCCAGCCAATTTTGACCGGGGACATTTGGTGATATAGCGGTGATTTGTATGGTATCAGAGCAACAATAAAAGCGCTCGCTGAACGGGGCACAACAGCACTAATACAACCTTTAGTTTCCCGTCTCCTCTCGCACTAATGTGATAGTGCCCAGACTCTTCTAGAAGAAACTCAACAGAGCCCGACGGATTCTTCCATTCCCTTCAATCAGTCTCTCTCTTTCTCGCTCAGCCCATCTTAATCTGTCTCTCACACTCGTTCATTCACTCTCACTCTTTCTCTGTGGCACTCACTCCGTCTCTCTCATTTTCTTTGTCACACTCATTTGTTTATCTTCCCAACACTCGCTCACAGTTTCTTACAATATTGTTCATTCTCCCTCTTTTTTTCTCTCTCTCTTTCTATCGGTCTGTCTCTCTTTCTTCCTCACTCTCTCTCACTCCCTCTCTCTTTTCTGTCTGTCTCTTTCTTCCTCACTTTCTCTCTCTCTCTCTCTCTCTCTCTCTCTCTCTCTCTCTCTCTCTCTCTCTCTCTCTCTCTCTCAGCCAATCATCCTGTTCACTCATGTTTCCTCATCCACTTTTCCATTCACTACTCATCACTCATCTACTCATTTGTTCACTTATTCATTTTTCTTTCACTCTCACTCCCTGAATCATTAGTTCCCAGACATACATAACCACATTTTTGCGCTCATTCTCTTTTCACTCCCTCATTTCTTCATTCATTCACTCTCACTTAAACTCACTCTTATTCATTCACTCTTTCCCACTAATTCTCTCAATTGTGTACTGGTTTTCTCTTACACACAC
>CM051500.1:252232-266222 GCA_028031935.1 Paedocypris micromegethes | reverse complement strand
CACACACAGCTCGGACTGGTCTCCCTCACTCGAGTCTGTTGTTCAGCACCTTGTGTCGATGAAAAGTGCAGCTTTTGCTTTTTGCTTTTTTTCGTTGCTGTTGTTTGTAATGACTGTGATAGTGTTGAACCATGCACATTTCCTCCCATCTATCACACACACACACACACACACACACACACACTCTGTTTGTGCTCCACCCAGCATCATCTTCTCTCAGCACTTTTATTCGTCCCTGGACGCGCTGATGGTGAGAAGGTTTTATTATGTTTCTGTTCTGCAGCTTTATGGTTACAGTGGCGTCTGACCACAGACAGATCCAGTGTCTGACTTTATTCCAGCTCGGATGATGATGATGTTGTTTGTCATCTTTTTGAAATGAAGAAGTGAACATCTGATTTACTCTGTCTCTCTTTCTCCCTGTCTTCTATCTCACTCTCATTTCTCTCTTTCTCTTTCTCTCTCACTGTCTTTGCTCTCTCTCTCTCTCTCTCTCTCTCTCTCTCTCTCTCTCTCTCTCTTTTTCTCTCTATCTGTCTTTGCTTTCCCCCTCTGTCTTTCTTCTCTCTGTTTCTCTCTGTCTGTCTCTATCTGTCTGTCTGTCTTTCTTGCTCTCTCTGCTCTCTTTCTCTCACTCCCTCTGTCTGTCTCTCTTTCTCTCTCTGTCGTTCTTGTTCTCTTTGCTTTCTCTTTATCTCTCTCTATCTTTTTTTCTGTCTCTGTCTCTCTCTCTCTCTCTCTCTCTGCCTTTCTTGCTCTTTCTGCTCTCTCTTTATCTCTCTCTCTTTCTCTGCTCTCTGACTTTCTTGCTCTTTTTGCTCTCTCTTTATCTCTCTCTCTGTCTGTCTCTGTCTCACAGCCTATAACGCTGTATTTATTTTTTCTCTCTTTGTCTCTTACTCTCTCACACACTTTCTCTTTGTCTCTCTTTCTCACTCTTGGCTTGTTTACACTGATTGTTGACCTGTCTCACTCTCTGACTCCCTATTGTCCCTGATTGTCTCACTCACACACTTTCGTATTACGCTTTTGAGCTAGAAAACTGACTAGGTAAAAACTAACGTTTGTAGGTTGTGTGTGTGTGTGTGTGTGTGTGTGTGTGTGTGAGACAGGGCTGGTGTGTCTGACTTTGGGAGCGAGTGAAGGCCTCGGAATCAAGTCCTTGACCAGAAACGTGGAGCACATTACAGCCAGAAACCATCTGATGCAAATCATTACACACATTAGCATCTGCGCACCGGAGCCGATCGGAGAAATTAAAGTGGATCCGGAGTGACGGAGCCGGAGATATTAGAGACAGAATTAATTCGGGGCGTATTGAGACGCGGCTTCCGGCGCTTTTCCGTGAGTCGGCGCATTTCCACTCGCAGCGGATTGTTGAGTTGTCGTTTAAACGCCGTCTCTCTGACATCATAACTGCTTAAATATCTTCATCAGCTTCTACTTCCTGATTCTGCAGGAAAGTGGAGAACGCGCGTAATAAACGTCAGCGCGGCGTCTAATCGTTTCAGATTGTGACTCGCGCAAACCGTCAGCGTTTAAACTGTGGCGGACTGAATGGAGGTTTTCAATCTACACTCAGATCTTCCAATGAGGTTTGCCACACTCGCGCCATCAAATTTTCTCATTTCGGGCCCTTTTTTTTCTCTCCGCAGAGCTCGTATTTGCGCAGATGGAACTTTGCCGAGCCGCTGTTCTTCAGGGATCTGAGAATTTTCACAGTTTGATGAGAAATGTTCCACTCCATCACATCTATAGATTATTTTCTGCCTGTAAATTTCAGACTTTTATTAATCAAATCATTGGCGTCCTGGTTTGAATGTGCTGCTCACCGGAAGCTTCCCCTGGGAGACGGAGTCACACAGGGTGAGTTTCCTCCATCACTCCTTCATCACTCCTTCATCACTTTTCCTCGTCTGAAGGAGACTCGCATCTCCTCACATTTATTCTCCAAGTCTAAACGTTTAACTCAAGTTGCGTAGCGTTTGGTCTGTTATGAAAAAAAAAAACCTAACTATATTACAATTGGTTGATCCCAAAGAGCGTATTAACTTCTTCTAAAAATTGATTTTTTTTAATTGGTTCAAGATATGAAAGTTCTGAAATCAAGCAGTCTTAACCAGTGATGGGAATAACAGCGTTATAAATGAACGGCAATACATTGTAGTAGTGGTCTGTGCAATAAATAAAAAGTTATTGGTTATCAATTGTGTTTTATTATTCACTCTAGTAATGATAATATTTGCAATACTATTTTGAATTTGGTAGGTGTCTCTCACATTGATTCCCCAACAATATGAAAATAGTGTTGATTATTGTACAGTGCTATATTATAATAATAATAATGAATAATAATAAATAATAATTTTATTTAATAATAATATGATAATAATAATAATAATAATATGAGTATTTGTAGGCCGCTTTTCACAGTTTTAACTGTCTCAAAGCACATTTAGGGTCCATTTTGTTCATTTAACATATTTAAAATTGACTACAGCCAAGTTATTTGACACATCTCAAAAAAAAAATATGTCGCAAAAAGTAACATAATAGTTACTGTCCCTGGTACTCAGTTACTTTTATAACGATGTAACTCAATTACTAACTAATTGCTTTTTGTTAGAAGTAACTAGCAACTGTAACTAATTACTTTTTCAAAGGAACGTTCCCAACACTGATCTTAACACACACACACACTCACACATGCACGCTCACTCTCTCTCTTTTACACGCACGCACACTGCTATTTAATATAATTTTATATTTATATAGGGTTTTTTTGTGTTGAAAAAGCTTTTCCCCTGATGCTCTGCCGGTGTTACAGAACAAAGAAACGGAAGAGCTACACTGTATCGTAGCATTTTATTATTTCTGTCTGTAATCCCACAGATCCAGCAGCGTTAACGTCTTCACTGTGTGCATCGGGACTTTCTCTCTATATCAGACTGATAATTGCTGCTTTGTGAAGGCAAAGCGGGCGTAGATTGAAGCTGTCGTAGTGCTGACTGCAGGAGTTATTCCGCTGATTTGGCTGGTTCGGGCGTGGCGTTGGGGAGCGGGACGCGGTTCTCTGCTAAGTGACTCCCACTCGGGACGGGATTATGTTCGGCACGTCATTCGCGAGCTGTTTTCTTCTCTCGGAATACTGTCCGCCGGGTGGGAATCATCGGGGAGCCGGATTGGCTTCTTAACAACTACAATAATTTACTTTCTTTGATGACCAAAATAGATGTTGAAAATAATCTGACTACACACATTTTGTGCCGTTTAAACACCAGAGACTCCGGCAAAGTAAAATTTAAGCAAACTTTTCAGCTCAATATAAATAAAGGGTGTGTGTGTGTTTTTTTTTTTTTCTTCCCTTTTGCTCTTGATCAGGTGATTCCTTCTGCTTCCTGGTTTAGGAAGACAGACGGAGAGCTACAGTAGATGGATGCCAGACCGATACTTTTATATGAGATGATTTCATATTGATTTTTTTTTTTTTTATTTCTCGCGTTTTTGCTTTTTAGGCTGTTGCTTTATTGTTCACGGCTTTGGTCAATAGTTTAATTTGATAATTTTAATTTTCATTTAATTTAATTTCAGACAGACATTTAGAATATATGGAAAGAGTGAAGAATGTGCAAATGGATGATAGATCGGCACATAAACAGTGAGAGATAGACATGCACATATAGACTGACAGACGGATGGATGGATGAATTTCGATAGATATAGAAAGATACAGACTGACACCTGAATGATAGACACAGAGAGACAGGTAAAGTCTAGACGAGCAAGGAGAGAGACAGACAGGTCAGTCAGATAGACAGATGGTCATAAAACAGAATGAAAAGCCAAATGGTGTCAGTGAGACATGCACACAGATAGATAGAGAGTAGACAGACAGATTGTCCTTTCCCTTGTCTGATGAAATGGGTCCCCCTTGTTCTCATCTCTCTCTCTCTCTCTCTCTCTCTCTCACACTCTCTTCCTCTTTCTCTCTCTCTCTCTAACCTCTCCCTTGTTCTCATTTTTCTCTCTCTCAAACTCTCTTTCTCTCTAACCTATCCCTAGGTCTCATCTCTCTCTCTCTCTCTCTCTCTCTGCCCTCTCTCTCTCTCTCTCTCTCTGCCCTCTCTCTCTAACCCTCGCTCGGTCGCATTTCTCATCTCTTTGTCTCACTCACTTTCTCTCTCTCTTTCTCTCACACCACCCTCAGTATCACTTTTTCACTCGGTCGAAAAAGTAAGAGCGAGCAGTAAAACTCGCCACAGTTTCCCATAATGCCACTGACAGGAGGCCGCGTGTTAACCTGGCCACGTGAGCACAGTCGCTCTAGATCACGTGCCAAACTCAATGCCAGGGAGCCACGAAAGCTTAAAAGTGTCTAAAAAATATACCAAAAAATACATTAAGACGTGTACGTTGACCAAAAGCTTTAATTCCCACAATGCCTTTTGTTTCTACGCAACAGTTTGACACGCCTGATCTAGATGCTGATAATCTGACGTGGTGATTGTGATCACAAGCCTAGTGGATTATTCACACGCGCGAGTCCTTCATCTAGACCACAATTAACCGTGTTCAGACACGCAGCCGACGTTTCTAAAGCTGAAGATGTTCACACGCCGCGAAACGAGTCTCGGCTTCACGCCACACATCAATCAACACGGCTTACACGTGTGTAATATGTTTGTTTATTTGGTCAAAAGCTGTTTTACGGCGGTAATCCCGCTGCACGGGACACGCTCCGCCGCCGCAGGACTGTCAGTCACATGACATACGGCTTTAATAAATCACCTTTACCGCGTTTCTGCGATAAAACACGTTTACGTTCGTTGGTCGGGCGAGAACACGGCCGTTATAGTCGCCGCAGTGTATTACTTTGTTATTATCGCTGTTGTTATTCATCAGACACGTTATTCCTAACAGCGTTCCGTTTCAGTAAATCACGCTTTGCGTTTCCACGGCAGCCGCTTCCTAACTTTGCCACTCATTGCTTTTCAGGAAGCGGATTATGAATCTGTTATTCCGTGTGTGTTGGTTTTGAGCGTCACTTCCTAAGCGGTGGCTTATGAGGCCATCATATCGAGAACAATCAAACGTGTTGCAATGGATTATTACGCCGTATTACTAATACACATACGCACAGCCTTACGATGATACGATTAAATATCACGGCCATATATGAAGAAGTTTTCCTGACGCTTGTTGTGTTGTTGGTTCTTCTCTCCTTCATCCATCACTCGTTCCGGAGGAGAACAGCCCAGTAACGAAGGGCCCGAGATCTCCGTCACGGTGACCAGAACACACTCGTCCAGCGCTTGGAATACGCCAGTTCCGACACTCTTTTTTTGCACTCTTTTTTTTTCCAAAGCACTCCTGTACTGTCTTATCTCTCTCTGCCTATCTCTTTCTCTCTCATTATCTCTATCACTATATCTCTTTTTCTCTGTCTCCGTTACTCTCTCTTCACTCCATTCTAACTGTTCTCTCTACCTCTCATACACCCGCGGTCTCATTTCTCCTCTCTATCTCACTCCACCTCGTTGTCGCGTCTATCACACCTCCCCTTGTATCTCTCTCTTTCTCTTTTCTTCTTCACTATCTCGCTCTCTCACGTTCCTCACTCACCCCCCCCCCCCCTTCTCTCTCTCACCCACCTTATCTCACTTTCTCTCTGTCTCATACCCCTTTCTCAGTCTCACTCCTCTCTCTCACCCCTCTCCACCTTTGTTTCACTTTCTTCTCCCCCCACCCTCGGTCTCTCTGTCTCACTTTCTCTGTGTCTCTCTCTCACCACCCCACACCATATGTCTCTCTCTCTCTCTCACCCACATCTCTCCTCAGAAACATTCTTCTTCGTTCTCTTCCATCTTTAAAGTTTGGCGTTATGATGGTGAAGTCGCCGCTTGAGAGGTGCGAAACACAGAAGCGAAGCGCGCCTCTCCTCCCTCAGAAACTCCCTCCGTCTCGCGTGTTTTGTTCTCTTTTAATTTTACACTGATACTGCAGCTTTTCCGAGGTGGTGTTTCATGTCGATGTTTTAGCCGTTAATGAAAGTCTTTGGGTGTTTTCAGGCACGAGTTTAGTAAAGTGATAATGGAAAGCTTTAACAGCCTCCGCCAGACGAGGAAACATGGCCCATATATGCGCATTACAACTCAATTAAAAGAAAATAAAAATATCCAGCGGCCCCTGGGTCCCGCGTCTGCGCAGCTGCAGCGCTGGCACAGATTCTCTAATACCTTCTAACGAGCCCATGAAACCAACATTCTCTTATTAATAGCGGGAAGAATGAAACCTTACAGCCAATTAGACGAGGACTTTCTTATGCAGATTTGGCTTTACACACTTCGCTTCGCCTCCCATCACCACAACTGCAAAGCAAACAGAGGGAAGCGCGTGATGGAGTTTAGTAAACAAGCTGAAGGCGCGTGTTCTACAAGCGCGGCGTGATCGGCCTCTTTTGTTCCACATCCTGCTGCTCTTTCTTCCTCTTCCAGCTTCTCCAGATCATCCTCTTTCTCCTGATACTGATACTGTAGTTACTATCATCAGCCCGAGACAGAGGTCTAGTTACTTTTTAGCTACTTTTGTTTGCATACTTGCGTATTAGTGCACATTTAGTATATTTGTATATGCATGTACACACACGCGTGTGTATATATGTATGTAAATATATACATACTACTATACGTACATGAATATATACATACACGTATATGTGTATAAATATATGGATGCATATGTGTGAGTGTGTGCGTATATAAATATATGTATGTACAGTATACATGTATATATTTATATGTGTGTATATATATGGATATATACGTGTGAATGTAAATGTGTATAAATATATGTAGGTACAGTGTACATGTATGTATTTGTGTGTGTGTGTGTGTGTGTGTGTGTGTGTGTGTGTGTGTGTATTATAAATATATATCTATATATATATATATATAAATGATTTTATATTTTTATATATGATTTAGACTTTAAGATTAGTCTGGTTAAATCAGCTGCTCCATTTAACCGGAGTCAACTGTATAGGTGTGTGTGTGTGTGTGTGTGTGTTTAAATGTTGTTAAATTGTGTAAGATCATCTCTTCTCAATAGGAGCTTATGGTTAAAACAAGATTTGATCATATAGGCTGTAAAACATAATAACTTACATATTTGTATTGCATTCTTTTATGTGTGGGTGTAATAAATGATTTGAAATATATTATTCTAAGACATAAGATAAGAAATTCCTTTATTCGTCCCTCAATGGAGAAATTTCCTCACAGCAGTGAAAAAATCAGAAAGTATATACAGCTTAAAAAAAAATGACAGTTTAAATAAGATAGAGGTGTGAATAATATACTGTATACACACATGAAAGCCGGATACGGATGTTGCACATGATATAGTATACTGCGCGTATGTAACTACTTTTATTTGTATTTATGTATTTGTACGTTTGGCGGAGAGAGTGTGTGTCCGGCGTGATCCGCCTCCCCGCTCTGGCCACGCCTCACTGACTCCGCCGGAGATCTAATTATTTACCAGAGGTCAGAGAGCAAGTGCCCTCGACAAATCCAGGAGCAGGACTTTCCCCTATTAATCTCCATTCCGCCGATGATAGATACGAGGAAGGGAAGGAGTCACTCATGCTCGCTCCTGATTTACCGAGGAGCATCAATCTTGTCACGCGCTCGCCAAACAATAAGTGTCAGGGCTGCGAGGGGAGGGGAGGGGAGGGGGCGTGGCCTGATACTGTACGCCTCAGCCAATCAGGGACGCCGCCGGAGACGGGGCGTCCGGATAATTGCCCTTGTTTACCCACGAGTTGTAGGAAACCGTGTTAATTTTGACAAAGATTTTTTGTTTAGTTTTAGTCGTAGTCCTTTGACTGAAACTCTGTTTTGTTTTTGTCCCAATTTAGTCCCAAAATGAATTTCATCTTTTTTTTTTGTTTTAGTCTAATTTTAGTCGAATAATTACCACAGCATTTTAGTCGACTAAATTACAGTATAGATTTAGTCAACAAAAAGTTCTATATATTTAAATGTTTACTAGAGACCTTACTAGAGCTTTACTAGAGACATAAGTTATTAGGTCTATCTTACTTATTTGGAAAAACATTTCTTTTTCTTTAACTTTTTTTTTTTTATGAACTTCTCTTTCAATCAAAAGTAATGTATTCTCTGAAATGAAACCTCAACAAAGAGTTCAAGTTCAAGTTCATTTCTATAGCGCTTTTCTTAGTCCGAGACCAACGCAAAGACACCGTGAGAAAAAAAGTCTTTAAAAAGAGAAATGTCGATTCTTTATGTGATTTAATTTTTTTTTTAATAGTTATGATTTAAAAAGTGATTTATGTGTCACTTAAAAAGGAAAAAATATGGCTGTTGTTGTTTAGACTATGAGGAACTAAGAGGAAATTAAATACAGTAAAATAAAATTAATTATAATTGCATAAAGTTTATAAGTAACAAATGGTTGCACAGTGAAAAACGACGTTTCATCAGCAGATGGCGCTTCAGGTGTGTTGTGTTTCTGTTCGTGATTGTTGCTCCACACGCGGCTACAGATTAGATACACATACGTTTATACTTTTTTTTTAATACAGATAGTTTTTCTAAGGTGAAACTAATCCATATATCTGAGCGTTGTTTCCTGCCGGTGAAGACGTTATTGAAGACACTCGCCTCTATCACAGAGTCACCGTGTTTTTCCTGCAGCTGAAAGACTCTGTGTCCTGATTGGTTCTCTTTGCGTTTGCACCCGCCTCTCTCCACAAGCTCGGATTATGATTGGACGTCGTCAGGAAAGGCATTTTTGTTTAGTTTTTATTCGTTGACATGGTGTCATTAAATGTAGTTATAGTTCTTGTCCCTGAGCGGGAGTTTTTATATAGTTCTCGTTTAGTTTTCAGGGAAAAAGTGTCTTTGACGAAGACGATGGCGAAAATATTTGAACACAGGCGGGCACAGTTATTGTTTGAAGCGTGAGGTGGCGTGACCCGTCCGCTCGCCCCGGGACACTAACCTCTTTCCTTCCTGTGGTAAAAGAGAAGGAGACGAATTGTCTCTGTGAGAACATGTATTTGCGGGCACTGTGAGCCGTAAAGTCCCGGGATCCGGTCTTTATGTTCCAGAAGGCCCGGCTTTGAAGAGCAGTGACAGGCGTTTCCACCTGCGTCTCTATTAAATTCTGGAATTTTGCGCGAGCGGAGACGGAATCCTTGACCCGCCGCAGATTCCTCGCGTCAGTCATTGTTTTGCAGGAGCGACCCGCGTGTTTGTGCCAAGCTGCACTTCCTGTGGCATCTGATGTCACCAACGCCAACGCCATCGCTATCGCTGACCTTCTAGCGCATTAAAAACACGCTGTATTCCAACGTTATTCTATTTCCTTGCGAAACATTCGTACGTAATTAAGTTTTTTTTTTATTATTTTTTTTTATTTATGAAATTATGTATCTCGTTGTGAAAAGAAAAAAAAAAGTAATTTATTTACATTTATTGTAATTGTCGGTGTAAATTCACTGTTTGATTGATGCAATTGTAGTTTGACTGATCAAATTTGACTTAAAGTATGTTTTTTGTTTGTTTTTTTTATGACATTACGTAACTCATTGTGTCCGTTAAACAAAACTTCTAAATTGAAACAAACGTATAGCAGCACATACAGTTCCAAGCATTTGTATCGCGCTTCCAAAAGTGCGTGAATGCAACAATTGTTCAATATTCCACAAGTTCCGCTGATGAAAGTAAAGTTTGTGGATCAGAGAAGTTCAGCACATGTTCGATGGGTTATTGATTATTGGATTGATCAATTTACGTATTTTATTTCAACTTATTATAATTGTCGGTGTAAGTTCACTGTTGGATTGCTGCAATCGTAGTTTTACTGATTGACATTTATCAAAGTATGTTTTATGTTTTTAATGACATTTTGTAACTCATGGTGTCCGTTAAACACATTTTAAATATAAATACGATATTCAAAAAAAAAACAAAAAAAAATATTAAAAAAAAATCTTCTTTCGCAGGCTAATTGAAACAAACGTATACCAGCACATACAGTTCCATTCATTTCTATCGTGTTTCCAAAAGAGCGCGAACGCAACAGTCGCTCAATATTCCGCAAGTGAACTTCTTGATTTCCCAGTCTGATCCCAGTGTTGGCGTGTGTGGTGTGGGGATGACCAGCGGCATTGATTTCCTCAGCGTGACATACATTATTCAGGGCCGTACTGTACAGGAGGTCAGCAGGTAGCGGGGAAGCGAGTCCTCGTCCACCCCCACGCTCCATCCCACTCGCCGAGCCATTGTGACCGTCTGCTTATGCAGGTCCAGGAGATGAATGGACCGCACTCCTCCGTCATGCGCTCCGGCTTCCCGCCTCGGCCCAGAGGAATCGCGGGTCGGTCAGAAGAACGCGGTGAGGTCACTCGCACCCCAAAGTCTGATCCGACGGTCAATATCCAGAGCGGGACACGCAAGCCCACTCGTCTGTCCCGGTCCGGGCCGCTGCGTCTGGCGGGACGTGAACTCGCCGCGTCACTCTCATCTCATCACATTCCCCACGTCCCTCTTCCTGGTTTTCAGCATTCCGTATTCTCTTTTCAGTTTTCTTGTTCTGTGTATTTTTTTAATCTATTTTCTCTTTCACGCTTTTTTCAAAAACTTTTTCACTCACTTATATTTTTCACTTATATTATTGTTTTTTTTTTTTTTTTTTTTATCGCTCTGTATATTCATCTCCAAGTTATCTGTTTTTCAACATTCTTTATTATTATTTTTAGTTTTCTTGTTCTGTCTATTTTTATTTTATCTATTTTCTCTTTCACGCTTTTTAAATTTTTTCTCTTGTCAAAAATCCTTATATCTTATATTTAATCTACAATCTTTCTGTCTCTCTCTCTCTCTCTCTCTCTCTCTCTCACACACTTTTACTCACTTTCTGCATTTCTATTAATCTCTCATCCACTCTCATTCTCCCTTCCTGTCTCTCACTCTCTCTGCATGTTCGGTGTCTCTCTCTCACTCTTTCTCTGTCTATCTCTCTCTCTCTATGTCTCTGTCTTCCTCATTCTATCTCTCTTTCTCACTCCTTCTGTCTGTCTCTCACTCACTCACTCACTCACTCACTCTCTTTGTGTCTCTCATCCCTCTATTTGTTTAGTTATCCCTGTTTGTTGAAATATCCAGTCAATATTCAGAGCGGGACACACAAGTCCACTCATCTGTCCCGGTCCGCTCCGTCTGGCGGGACGTGAACTCGGCGCGTCACTCTCATCTCATCAGATTCCCCACGTCCCTCTTCCTGGTTGTTTCTTTCTTTCTCGACTCGCTGTTTTTTTTTTTTCTCGATTCACTGTCACTGTTTTCATACTGTACATCTCCCTTTTCGGCTTTTCTTATTCTCTTTTTAATTTTCACTCTTTTCCCTCTTTTCCAACCTAACTTTTTCACTCACTTATATTTTTCACTTATATTATTCTCTCTCTCTCTCTCCCTCTTTGTCTATCTCTCTCTCTATGTCTCTCTCTGTCTTCCTCATTCTATCTATCTCTGTCTCACTCCTTCGGTCTCACTCACTCACTCCCTCTCTTTGTGTCTCCCTGTATTTGTTTAGTTTATCCCTGTTTGTGAAAGGAAAACACTTGCGCTTTTAACTTCAGACTTCTGATGTAGAACTAATAAATATCTGCTGTTGCTCTGCTCAGGATTCCACCTTCCCAGAAAGAGCGGGATTCTTCTTCCAGAAAGTCAGTGCCCTGCAGAATCCTGTACATTGAATCTAATTATCCATAAGCGGAATATTCCCGCTCTGTGACCCTTAATGAACCTTAAACACACCTGACCACGCCCACTTCTCTTCAGGCCACGCCCTTGCCTTCATTTTTCCGGCCCGTGTGACGCACCCTGTTGCTCCTAAAAGTTGTTGTATTTTAACATTTACATTATTCTAATACGTTTACATTATCAGTTTACATTATTCCCCCACGGGAAGAGCTTATGTATAAATTATGCAGGATACAAGGTGGATTATTCCGGATCTATATGAAATAACAGTGAAGTGTGTGTTGCTATGTTCGGCTGCGCTAATTGTGTGTGTGTGTGTGTGTGTGTGTGTGTGATGGGAGAGAGAGAGAGAGAGAGAGAGAGAGATTTCAGCAGCTGATCCGATGAGAACTGTTGTCTCCGAACGACTCCACTGCTTTAATGGCGGTGAGTACACACACCACACACACACACACACACACACACACACAATACTTACAAATTAACGTTATGTAGACTTAAAATTACTGTATAATTATACAGTATTCAGTATGAAATATGTATGTATATAGATAAAGCGACAATAAGTCATAATAACTATTATTTGAACAGAATTATTAGTATTAGTGTATTGCTTGAATAATGTGAATCCTAATTATACGATTCTGATTTTGTTAATTTTTTTTTTAATTGCCAATCATTACAATAATGCAATGCAAGTGCAATAACGTTGTTTATGTTTTTATTCATTTCATGTCATTGTTTTCCTTTTATCATTTTTTTATATATGTGTGTGTGTGTGTGTGTGTGTGTGTGTGTGTGTGTGTGTAAGTGTAATGTTAATACTTGCAAAAAGACGGAAAAATGCGGAGTGAGACCAAATTCAATTCCTTGCTGGCCAATAAAGTTTCTGATTCTGATCATTAGGTAAATCTCATTGATAAGCTCGTTTTTGATAAATGGCGTGTTTACGGTGTCAGATGTCAGTCACTCAGCTCGGGCTGCGTTATCGATAAAATAAAGAGGGATCTGATGTGGAAAACACCAGAGCGTTTAATACACGTTAATTACGCGTTTATTACATGTTTGTTACACACTTAATACACGTTTATTACACGTTTATTACGCCTTTATTACTGTGGATCTGAGAGACGTTTAATCCGAGCAGCGTCCCCTGCTGGCCCGGCGCCAGAGGTCGCGTCCTTGACCCTGCGGCGTGAGAAAGCAGCCGCTCTCGGACTTCGCTCTTCTATTGTGCTCAGTGTGTCGGGCCGGTCCAGATCCGCCGGTCCTTTTCCGCTGATTGTGCGGCCGCTGACGGACTGACCGCGCCAAACGTCCACTCCGGCTCAGATTGTTTTTTTTTTTTGTGTTTTAATTTAAGATGAAGAACAGAATGAAATGATTTTCTCGCTGTGATCGACCAAATTTACGTTTTTTGATGTTTCACACACACATTTTTTTATATTTACTTTTTTTATATTTAATTTCACACTTCTGCATATCAATCAATTCAATTCAATTCAAACAACTTTATTCATCCCTGGTGGGGAAGTTGCTTTTCCGGTAACAGTTGCTCACACAAAAGAGACATATAATAATTCAAAATAAATAAAAATGCACATCTGCAAGAATTTTTCAGCATAATACAAAAGAGTAAAAAGTGACTAATAATAAATAACAGCGTGGAGATATTGAACATAACGAGAAAAATAGACGAGTTGAACATATCAGTCACTAATTATGTTCCAGATTGAATGAGATATTTTTATTTATTCACTCGTCTACATCGTTCACACACACACACACACACACACACACACACACACACACACACACACACACACACATTTTAATTTTCTTCCAACTATCAATCTTTTTTAATTGGTCATCTGTCCATCCATGTATTCATTCATTCACCTTTTTGTAGTTTTTAGTTCATCAATAATCCTTGTTGTCAGAGCGTCTTCGTCACCTCTTATCTTTTCTGTTTGCATCATCGGATCACTAATCCCTCCCTCTTCCTGAGGTCTAATTGGCCCTTCAGAATAATTGTCCCTCCCATTGTGTAGCATCTGATTGGCTGCAACCTCGGTGGCCTCTGGGTTGTATTTAACATTTCCTTACAATCTCATCGACCCCTGAGATCTTCTCTTCTGATACGCGTTTAACCCTCCCTCTCTCTCCCTCTCCCTCTCTCTCCCTCTCTCTCCCTCTCCCTC
>CM051500.1:200112-214060 GCA_028031935.1 Paedocypris micromegethes | reverse complement strand
TGTGTGTGTGTGTGTTGTATGTGTAACGAGAACGTGTGAGTTTGTAAATGTGTGTGTGTTTGGGAACTGAAGTTTGTATGAATATGTTTCTTTGTGTGTGTGTGTTGTAAGTGTAGCAAGAAAGTGAAAGTTTGTGTGGTTGTTTGTGTGTGAATTGAAGTGTATAAGAAAATTGTGAGTTTGTATGTGTGTGAGAAAATGTTTGTTTAATTGTGTAGAAAAATGCAAGTTTGTGTGTGTGTGTGTGTGTGTGTTGTATGTGTAACGAGAAAGTGTGAGTTTGTATGAATATGTGTGTTTGTGTGTGTGTTTGTTCTTCAGTGAGGCCTATGAAGGAATAATACCTATTTAAATGTATGAATGTAAATGTGCAGCACAGACCTAAACACAGCTAAGCGGCATAAACACGTAAACGCGCGCTGTGTGTGTGTGAAGTATTGCGGCGTGAAGGTAAAGGACGCGAGCGATCACGTACATAGTCAATAAGGTCATTAGCATATTTCCATCGTGAGATAAAAGGCGCGTGAAGGAACCGCGGCGTGTGAGTTATACGCTCAGCATCTGAACGCCGCCTGATCTGGCAACGCAGACGTATATCTAACCTATAATAATTATTAGCCTCGCCGCGTCACTAGCGCTCCTCCTCGCGCGGATGCTAAACTAGGCCGATCAGCGGCGTGATGGAGCGCCGCGCATTACCGTGGCAAACGCCGAAGCGATTACTCACGCGGTGTCGTGCGCCGTTGTTAACAACAGAGTTTATGTTTTCTGACGCCGGACAGTCGCGCGCAATTAGGAGAGAAATAAATGTTAGCGCCGGTGCTAAGAGCGTGAATGGCATTAGCCCGCCGCTGACCTGCTTGCGCGGCACGGTTGCGTCAGACGCGTCAGTAATTGAGACAAATGACGCGCGGCGGTGAAATACTGGGCGAGGCCGCGGCGTGTCGGCGGGTTAAAAGACTTCATCTGAGCGCCATTAGCGTTCGTTAACCGCGCGCTTTTCAATTACATTGATCATTTTACATCCCCGTGATAAATATTCCAGATTTACGAGCGGCGGTTCTGCGATCAGAAAGAGGCTGCGGAGCGTCATCCGTCACGGCGGCGGGGCGGAGCCAGAGTGAAGGCGAGCGCTGAGGGGGAAGCGGCGAATCAAACGCGCCTTTGTATCGAATTACAGCGCCGCCCGGACCGCCAGTGGATCTAATAATGAACTTGTATCCCCCGTTAATTAAAGCGTCCGCTGCCCCTCGCGCGGCCGTATAATGATGTCACGGCGGGAAGCAATTAGCCGCCCTTCTCTCAACGCAAACACTGTTTGTAAGTCACACAAAGTAGCGAGCGCCGCCGAAGAATCACGTTAATTAGGATGTTATGATTTTGGAGATGCCTTTAGACCGGACCCTGAGGACGGGGGGGCGGGATTAAAGCCCCGCTAACTGCAGGAGCGTCTCATTAGCCGGGACGGACCGCGCTCTGGCCTGCGACATCACAGCGAGCCGTCACGCCGCCGCGCTCCAGCCGGCCATTTGAAATGGAAACGAGGAAAGTTTGGCGTCTCGGGGCGTTTATTTGTGTTTAGCGATCGGCCCTTTGTCCGCCGCGCCGCTTTAATTAGCCTCGGCAGGCCGCCGTGATGCCCAATTACGCAATTAAACCTCCTACGAGTGGCGGCAAAAACTCAAACGTCGGCTTTTTCGCCGCATTATTTTGCCGTTTGCGCAGTCGTCCCTCTCTCGCGGCTCAGGGTGGCACCGCCGGGAGCCCCGCCCTCCTCCGGCACCTGTTCCAGCCGCGGACGCCGTGCGCGGGCGGTCGTTAGCTCGATGAGCTCGCGCTGGCTCTAATTGGCGGTGTTTTACAAGGCGAGCGCTTATCACTTTGCTTATTAAAAATGCTTATTGGATGCAATAAAACACACATTACGGCGGCGGAATTAATATCCTGCTTTGCCCGGAACATAATGCCGTTGTGATGCGAGTCGTGTTCGCTCTAATGACTGCTGCGGGTTTATTAGCCTGATGACCGCGCCCGCTAGTGACGGCTCGCGCCTTTAAACCGCCGTACACAGATAAATCTGCCGCGCGCTGTAGATGACTGCGAGACGGGGGCGGTCCCGGGGGTGTGGGGGCGTGGCTGAGGGTTTCTCTGAGTGGCTTCAGGTGAAGAGGGAAAGTGCGAGCTAATGGCGCGGCGTGTCAGATCTCTTTGTTTACGCAGGAGCCTCTTTGTTTTTCAATCCTCCCCTTTTTTTTCCACAAGTTTGAGGCAATTTATTTGCGATCCAATTTCAGCGACTCTTGCAATCAGGCAATGCAATCCAATTATTTCTTTGATTGGGCGAGCTGATTAAAATGTGTAGCCAGACGTGATTATCTCTCTCTCTCTCTCTCTCTCTCTCTCTCTCTCACACACACACACTCTCTCTCCGTTGTCTCTCTCATTCTCTCTCTCTCTCACACACACACACACACTCACAACTCTCTCTGTCTCTCTCTCAATCTCTCTCTTTTTATCTATCCGTGTTGGTTTCTCTCACTTTCTCTGACTTTCTCTTTCTCCCTCTCTCGTTCTCTCTCTCTCTCTCTTTTTAATCTATCTCTGTCGCTCTCTCTCTCTCACACTCACAACTCTTTCTCTCTCTCTCTCTCTCTCTCTCTCTCCCTCTCTCTGTCGCTCTCTCACAATCTTTCTCTTCCTCTCTGTCTTTCTTCCTCTCTCTCACTTTCTCTCTCTCTCTCTCTCTTTTTGTCTTAATTTTTCTGTGTCTCTCTCTCTGTCCCCCTCTCTCTCTCTCACACACACACACACACACACACACACACACACACACACACTGTATCCCTTTATCTCGTCTTTCTTTCCTTCTATCTCTCTCTCTATTTATGTTTCTGATTTGAATTCACGGAATTACCCATCAGGCCGTGTGGTGTGATGACCACGAGAGCGCAAGCGCGTGTGTGTGTGAGGAGAACGTGTGATAAAGCAGCAGAAAAAAAGAAGCGTTGATCTGGGCGGAGGTCAAAGGTCAAGTGACAGAAGTGACATGTCCCAGAATGCCGTGCTGCGTGACCTCACACTCGCCGTGACCTTGCTGCAGTGTTACTCTGCGACCTTTCTCTGACCTTTGTGTGCGGCGCTAATTTATTTATCATTTATGCATCAATTTTGCAAGTGAATCCGTTTTTATTTGAATGTACAAAAATACAGTAAAATAGTATTTCGGAGTAAAATAATATTTCAGAGTATTATTTTTGTCTGTATATATATAACAAAACCCACACACATAAATCAAGATTCGACCGCTCTTTAACATCATTTTAAATGTAATAAATAAACAGAATATGTGTGATTTATTAGTTTTCTGTCACCGGCGTTAGTTTAGCAAACATCACTACAATTTCTGCATTTTTTTAGTTGATTGTTTTTTTCTCATTTCTTTTGAAAGTAAAATGACATTTGTAACGTTTGTATAGTTAAGTATTAACGGCGGCGGCGGTGATTAGCTGAGGAGGCGGATCAATGCCGCGCGGCGTCTGATTGCTTTTATACCGCATTGATTATCTCTCCTGTGATCGCCCGCACACTCCTCGTCTGGTGAAGTCACGTGACGGGTGATGACATCACACCTGACGCCGCGCCCGCTAAACACGACAACTTAACACCTACAGTAAACACACTCTTTCACTTTATCTCTCTATTTATCTTTCACTCTCTCTATCACTTTAACTTTCACTCTTTCATTCACTTACTCTCTCACTTTCCCTTTCTATCTCTCTCTTTGTCGCACTCTCTCTCTCTCACTCTACGTATCTCTATCAATCTCTTGTCTTTCTCTATCTCTCTGTCTTTTTTCTGTCTCTTCTCTCTCTCCAGTCTATTTCTGTGTCTTCTCTCTCGCTCTTTCTGTCTCTTTTCTTCTCTCTCTGTCTCTCACTTTATGTATCTCTCTTTTTCGTTCTGTCTCTTTTCTCTCACTCTCTTTTTTATCTGTTTCTCACTTTGTTTCTTTTTTCTGTCTCCTCTCTCTTTTCTTTTTGTCTCTCTAATTCTGTCTTTTTCTGTATTCTCTTTTTCTCAATCACTCTCTCTCTCTTTCTTTCCCTCTCTCATTATCTGTTTCTCTCTGAAACAGTGCGCAATTTAGTTCAGACCCATTTAGAGTTTTTTTTTTACTTTTTAGTTTTTACTAAAGCCTGATCTGAGGGTCTAATCTGCATTTAGAGGTAAAACGAGAAGCACCAGGGGAGTCGCAGGAGTTCCACGTGTCGTCTAGTGCACGAGTAATTAAACACACTTTATTTGTTTCACAGGAACACAAGATGCACCCAGTGTGTGATGCTCTATCTCTCTTTCTCTCTCTCTCTCTCTCTCTCTCTCTCTCTCTCTCTCTCTCTCTCTCTCTCTCTCTCTCTCTCTCTCTTACTCTCTCTATCACACACACTCTCTCTCTCTCTCTGTCTCTCTCTCTCTTACTCTCTCTCACACACACACTCTCTCTCTCTCTCTCTCTCCCTCTCTCTCTCTCTCTCTCCTGGCACGGTCAGACCTCACAGTTGGCAGTGTCGTGGAGGTGGTGTGGTTGGAGGGTGTGGAAGCTAAATCGGCCTGTACCCGGGGCTGTTGCCCCCCTGAGAGGGGTCCGCACTGCCCTGTGAGTAAGCCTGTCCCGCGCCTGCCCTTGACACGCCTTCTCCGCGGACGCTGGGACGGAGGGTGCGGTGCCAGCAAACCCGCGCCAGATGGTGCCGCGCAGACACCTGTCCAGGCCACGCACCTCCAGGAGCCGTCAGCCCCGCCCGAAGAGCCGTCAGCGGGCAATGAGGCGCTAACCCGCCGGTGAAGAGCCCGCGGGCCGCTCTAATGAGGAGCCGGGCCGAGCCAAGACACGTTTAGCACCCGTGCTGTTTACTTTATCATCATTACTCAGCTGGACCGGCCCGACAGACAGAGGGCATGCTGGGACACATATGCCACGTCCATCAGACACAGGAAGTAGACGTATACGGTAATTCAGACGCGTTTGTCATTTTATTTTAATTCATATTCATTTTTTTGTCATTTTTATTTTTATGTAAATACCGTACAACCAGTGTTGTGCCACGTACTTCGAAATTGTAATATATTACACAGTACTTGTAAAGAGTAATCCGTTACATTACAAATGTAACAATTGTAATAGGTTACATTACTTCTGTATTACTTATAAGTTACTTTCAACAAAATAACTACAGTAGAAATTAACATCCAAAAATAACAAAATGTGCCTTTTACTTAGGAGGCGATGTTTTGTGGCCTAAAGACGGTGGCCTATACAAGCTACAGATAACAATATATGTAGTTTATAATTGGCAAAGTGTTAAAAGTATGGTAGAGGTAAAGAGTTATTATATTTATATTTCTTCAAAATGATATTTATATTTCATACTTTTATATTTATATATTTTATTTTTTATTGTGTTTTGTTTATTTTTCCTTTACATTTCTTTATTATTGTGTTTATTGTATTGCATGCTGGTTTGTAATTTATTTTTATTGCTGCTGAACTGAAATTTCGTTGTACAACATACAATGACAATAAAAGCCTCTTACTCTTAAAAACAGATTTTCTGGCAAAATCTGTGAATAACTTGTGTACTGTATATTTCAGACACAACAGGACTGTGTAAACTTCAGTGCCGATTTATTCACTTTGAATGACGTACCACACAATACTGTCCTGCTTTCTGACCATAAAGTGCAGAGGACACTGTCGTTGCTGTTTTCTTTCTCTTCCCAGGTCGAGCGGTCGGATGGCACAGTTCCAGGTGTTATTTTTAATTGTCAGTGCTGAGTTTGAACGTCGATAACTATTTTGCGTTTACGCAGAGGTTGCATGTTGCCACAATGCTCTTGTGCTTGTCTTTTAGGACACTGAAATAAGACCAAAGAGCTGCCCAAAGACCAGAGACAACATTGTAGACCTCCACAAGGCTGGAAAGGCCTATTGGGCAAGTGCCAAGCACCTTGGTGAGAAAAAATCCACTGTTGGAGAAACGATAAAAAAAAATGGAAAGATGCTAAACATGTCTGCCAATCTCCCTCGGACTGGTGTTCCATGCAAGATCTCGTGGGGTCTCAGTGATCCAAAGAAAGGCGAGGAATCATCCAATGACCTGCTTACACCAGCACACGTCCAGACCCGTCAGTGACCATTTGGATGTCACGGGACAGTCATGTGGTCAGTTGACACCAAAATAGAGCTTTTAGGGTGATTAATGGTGGTGGGAGCGTCATGCTGCGGGGCTGTTTTTCTGCACATGGACATGGGAAGCTTCTGTCGTGGCCTAGCCAGTGGAAAATGGAAAATCTATGGAGGCCGTGTTTCTCAGCCTGACTGATCTGGAGAAGATCTGTGTGGAGCAGTGGACAGTGAAAACCTGGTGAACAACTACAGGAAATGTTTGACCTCCTTAATTGCAGACAAAGGCACTCCATGATGTCTAAGTGAGAGAACTTTCAAAATTGCAGGGTGTTCAAATGGTCATTATCCACACTGTATTACATTAGATTTTTTTGTCTTGAGGGTGAAACGTTTTAAGTAATTTCAATGTAAATCCTGAAAATACAACTAGTAATGCGTTACAGCAAAAACGAATACGATAACGCATTACTTTTGTAACACGTTACTCACAACACTGATTGTAACCTGATGTGATTGTGATCTATAACCTTCTTCTCTTCAGGTCGTCACACTATAGTTTCCCAGACGATTTACTTTTTTTGTGCTCATGTAAAGTGTTAAATTTTTTTTTGTCTGTTCGTGAACGACTAAAGAGTTTGTCTTCAATATCTCTCGCATCTATCCCTCTCTTAAAGGTTTTTGCTGTTTTTTTACTGCCTCTCTCTCTTTTTCATTGATTATCTCTATCCATCTCTCTCTCTCTCGCTCTCTCTCTCTCTCAGTCTCTCTCTCTATCCACCTCTCGCTATAGCTCTCTCTCTGTCTCTCTATCTCTATCTCTCTTTTTCTCTTTTTCATTGTTTCTCTCTGTCTCTCTCTCTCTCATCGATTATCTTTATCCACCTCTCGCTCTCTCTCTGTCTCTCTCTCTATCCACCTCATGCTATAGCTCCCTCTCTCAGTCTCTCTTTCTATCCACCTCTCTCTCTCACACTCTCTCACTCTCTCTCAGTCTCTCTTTCTATCCACCTCTCTCTCTCACACTCTCTCACTCTCTCTCAGTCTCTCTTTCTATACACCTCTCTCTCTCTCTCTAGCTCTTACACTCTCTTGCTCTCTATCAGTCTCTCTATCCTCCTCTCGCTTTAGCTCTCTCTCTCTCTGTCTCTATCCACCTCTCTAGCACCCTCACTCTCTCTCTCGCACTCTCTCTGTCTCTCTGTTGCTCTTTCTCTGTCTGTCTCTCTCTCACACACATTCTCTCTGTGTCTCCGTCTCTCTGTCTCTCCCTCACTCTCTCTCTCTCTCTCTCTCTCTCTCTGTTGCTCTCTCTTCTCTCTCACACACTCTCTCTGTCTCTCTTTCTCTCTCTCTCTCTCTCTCACACACACACTCTCTCTCTCTGTCTCTCTCTCTCTCTGTCTCTCTCTCTCACACTCTCTCTCTCTCTCACTCTCTCTCTCTCCCTCTCCCTCTCTCTCTCTCCCTCTCCATCTCTCTCTCTCTCTCTGGGTGTGTGTGACGGCTGGCTGTGGTCTGCGTGGGGGATATTACAGAGTCATTAGAGGAAGTGTGTCCTGGGGGAAACCAGTGGAATGAAGCTCGGCGTGTCGCGGCCCGTGTTATTTGTGTGTAAGTGACACTTACCTGCGAGACATGACATGAATTAAACACGGCTCTGTCGCTTCCAGTCCTCACGCTCTGTCTTCCGGCAGCCGATGGTCCCGAGCTGAAGAGGGAAGCTGAAGTGAGTCGAGGAATTACCTGCCCAGAACAGAATCATCTCACTGGTAAGGCTGCGTTACCCTGAATAATGACACGCTCCTCATGATAGACACATGATGGTCCTGCTGTCTGATACACCCACCCACCCACCTGTCTGTCTGTCTGTCTGTTTATGTGGGTGTGGGTAGACAGACAGGCTGACGGAGATGGATGGATGGATAGTCAGACCGAGATACAGACTAGCTTACAGACAAATATTAAGACATATAGATAGAAAGATCTATATTTTCTAACGAGAGAGAGAGAAACAGTGGCAGATAGGCAGACAGATAGACAGAAAGAAACAGTGGCAGATAGATAGATAGATAGATAGATAGATAGATAGATAGATAGATAGATAGATAGATAGATAGATAGATAGATAGATAGATAGATAGATAGGAAGAAACAGTGGCAGATAGACAGATAGATGATAGAAAGAAAGAAACAGTGGCAGACAGACAGACAGATAGATAGATAAAGAGAGATAGATAGATAGATAGATAGATAGATAGATAGATAGATAGATAGATAGATAGATAGAAGAGTGGCAGATAGAGAGGTAGACATACAGACAGACTGACAGAAAGATGGATGGATGGATACATAGAAAGAAACTGGCAGATAGACAGACAGACAGACACAGTCAGACAGAGAGAGAAACAGACAGACAGACAGTTTTCTGATGTGACGTGTCCAGACTGAAGCAGAAGGACCGTCATCAGGGCGTGTCTACTTCAGACACGGAGGAGGTTCTGGAGACGAGAGGAAACACAGTCGCTCTTCGCTCTTCACTCGCCCCTTTATAATTGATTTGCGTTTAATTGTTTCTCGGCTCCCGGCCAATCAGGAGCTCACGCTTTCTTTCCAGGCGGCCGTTTGTGTTGCCACTCAATTACGGCGGAGTGAGGATTTTGATAAAACATGAAAGTGCTTTTCTGTAATACTTTTTTTTCGTGGGTGGTTCTATCGATCCGCGGCTCCCCGGAGAGACTCTTACCTCGGGAGGCAATTATGAAATCAGAAGAAAGTCTGGGATAAAACAAGATATTACTGCTCCGTCCATCTCGCTCGCTTCCTCTCCTGATGGGTCACATGACGCGTCACGCCGCTCTGCCCCTCCTCATCTCGTCAGCACAGTGACTTTCTAGTTATTTTGTTAAGTGTCGTATAAGCCTTAGTGAAGCTCTGAGATCTTTACGTTTGGCTAGACAAACTTCAATAGTGTACATTGCTGGGAATCATGGGAAACGGAGTTTACACTGTTTCATGTTACTTCGAAATTGTTACACATTACGTTATACTCTTTGCGTTAAATTACAGTAACACTAAATTACAACGTTTAATTGCAATAACAGGCTCATAATTGTAATGTTGCATTACTTCTGTATTACTTTTAAGTTACTTTCACCAAAATAACTACAAAAGCAGAAATTAACATCCTAAAAGAACAAAGTTTTTAGTTGTACAGTATTTCATTTTACATACAGTATTAGAGAATGTTTTGTAGCTTATTAACTGGCCTATACAAGCTACAAATATGGTTTATAATTGACAAAGTGTTACAAGTGTAGAGGTGAAGAGATTTTCTGGCAATATCTGTGAATAACTTGGGTGTATTTATATTTTCATATTGCTTTGTTTTTTTTATATATATATTTTTTAGCCTTAATTCAGTATGTGTAAAATACTTAAGTTCTTTTAAAGTTGATACTTTGAGTTCAAGTTCTGAGCATTTGTAAGGCGCTTTTCACAGTTTTAACTCTCTTAAATCTCACAAACTCAGCACAGTACGGACAAATACTTAAGTCTCAAAATACTCAAGTCTTTTTTATAGTGGTGACTTTTTACTTGTGTTGGAGTAACTCGTGCAGCACGTATCTGTACTTTTACTTAAGTATGGTTGTCTGGTACTTTACACCTGTGTCTCTCAGTATTTGGTGCTGATGTGGAGGCGTGTGTTACGTACTCGTGTGATGACGTCATTAGCCCCTCCCCCTCCGCGGCGGCGCAGCTGTAGACTGGCGCTCCTGATCCTCCAGTGGCAGCTTTAATTATCGCGCCGCTCCGCTATCAGCGAGTGTGTAATTATGTGTCACTCTGGGCCGGTGTGAAGGTGAGAGTGAGAGTGAGAGATACGCAGAGTCGTGTTTAAACAGTCCCGAGTGAGGCCGAGTCCTGTCCGTCTGCGCAGACGCCACCGGGATTCCCTCAAACACTTTTCATTCATTACATTTTTTTATATTCCTAGCTAATTTGTATTTCAACAGTGTGCAATATTTTACCATTCATATTTTTTATCTTTATTTACTGTTTATCATTTGCTGCTAAATGTACATTTCTCATTGTTGGGACAACCCTTCTTCTACACCTTCTTCTACTCCTCCTCTTCTTCTTCTTCTACTTCTTCTTCTTTGTCTTCTTCTCCTCGTCTTCTTCTACTGCTCTTCTTCTACTTCTTCTTCTCCTGCTCTTCTTCTCCTCATCTTCTTCTTCTCTTCGTCTTATCCTCCTCTTCTTCTTCTACTCATCTTCTTCTCCTCCTCTTCTTCTTCTTTGACTTCTCTTCTTCGTCTTCTCTTCTCCTGCTCTTCTCCTTCTCCTCTTCTCCTGCTCTTCTCCTTCTCCTCTTCTTCTTTTTATACTTATTCCTCTTCTACTACTCCTCCTCTTCTTCTCCTCCTCCTCCTCCTCTTCTCCTTCGCTTCTTCTTCTTCTCCTCTCTTCTTCTTCTACTTATTTCTCTTCTACTCCTCCTCTTTGTTTTCTTCTCCTCCTCTTCTTCTTCATCTCTTCTTCTTCATCATCTCGTCTTCTCCTCTATTTATTCTTTTTTTTCATCCCCAACAAGAAAGTCAAAGCGGCGAGATGCTAAACCCGGCAAGAGTCCAGCTCCTCTGCAGATCATGTGACCAATGACCAGCCTCCCGTCCAATCAGAGCATCTCACGCTTGATAAGGTCAGTGTGAGCTATCATTAAACGCAGGTTTACAATTAATTAGCTATATATAGTATCACAGCAACACACAAAAACAAACAAACATGTGACTGTTTTTGCTTTTTTAAAGCAGTTCACATCATTTCATCAGAATCAACTTTAAAGGCCAAGTTTGTACATCACCATAAAAAATTAGACGTGACTTGGTCTTTTTTTCACCCTTATTCCAAAAACACACGAAAAAGCAAAAACGGAATAAAAACGAATACACAAAAAAGTAACAAAGTTAAAAATAAAAGCATACGTTTTGTAATAATAAAATAACAGTGATTTGCTATGAAACATTAAGTCTGTGCGTCTGGTTATTTTAAAGCAGACTAAAAGAAAACTAAAATAAAAACCAATTCACAAACATGTAACACAAGTATTCACATAATAAAAAACAACAATTTACTGTGAAACACTAAAAGTTTACTTTCTCAGACAAAAGGTCATTTCGAATCTGCCAGTTTGTTTGATGCAATGACAAAGAAGTGTGTAAAAAGTTGGTAAATATTGTTGTGCAGAAGCGTCGACGTTGTGTCGGTCACTCAGGATCAGAGCGGCGACGGGTGTGAGTGATCTTCATCAGCGATGATCTCAAGGACGTGAAGGTAGAAGCTCTCGGAATAATGAAAAGCTCCCAGGATTAATTAGCTGAAGACCTGCGAGACCCCGCCATTTATTTAGATTCACGCCGCGGACGATGAAGACGTCTGACGAAGACGTGCGCTAATTGATTTTTGCGTTTGCTGTCGTGGAGCGCGAGGCCGCTAGTCCGCCCGATGGGCCGCGCCCGTGCCAGCCATTGTGTTCCTATTGGAGGAAGTGGCAGGTAGCGTGAGGACGTGCGTTTAATAATCCTCTAATAAGCTCTTTCACAAGGACTCGTAAAAATCCTGCTGGAAACGGCAAATTACCGTAATGCGCTTAATGGCGTTCCCGCCGAGCGTTCGTCTCGCAGTCCAATACATAAATAATGTCGGGAAGCAAATCTGTCACGTACTAATCAAATATCCAGTTCCGCCATTACGTCTGTGAGCGCCGCGATTCCGCCGCTATTAATTATAAATGTCTTCTCAATTGACATGGATTGAGCTTTTTATTCGCCGCTCTTCAGAAATCAGCCTTTGTGTGTTTCACAGCTCGTTTGAAATAATGGAGCATTTGCCTAACGGGATTGTGTGTGTGTGTGTGTGTGTGTGTGTGTGTGTGTGTGTGTGTGTGTGTGTGTGTGTGTGTGCGTGTGCGTGTGTGTTCCATTTAGCACTAAATTGGGCCAGAATGCTAGTTTTCAGAACAAAGTGTGGCCATGTTGTGTACTTGTGGGGTCTTTGACTAGAGGCCCACAACTTTGAAGATCATTTTGAGGGTTAAGATGTAATTTTCAATGACACGTTTTGCATGTGATTTAATGGTGGGGCCCCACTATGATAGAAATGCAATTGTGTGTGTGTGTGTGTGTGTGTGTGTGTATGTATCATAACAGTATAATGCATGTGTGTACAGGGTTTTAGGTGAAATTGCGCCTGTGTGTGTGTGTGTGTGTGTGTGTGTGTGCGTGTGTGTGTGTGTGTGTGTGTACATGCCATAACAGTATAATGTGTTTGTGTGCAGGCTTTTAGATAAATATGGGGCCCTGAATGCTTATTTTTGGTAGAATGTTAAGTGAGGTGTGGGGACCCCAAAACTTTAAAGTCTATTTGAGGGTGAAGATGAAATTTTAATTTGAAGTTAGTGTATAGTTTAAGTTGGGGGGGAGGGGTTAATGTAAGCCAAGTGTGCTTGACCCCGCTATGATATAAATGCAAGTGTGTGTGTGTGTGTGTGTGTGTGTGTGTGTGTGTGCGTGCCATAACAGTATAATTAATGTGTGTACAGGCTTTCAGTGAATATGGGGCCCTGAATGCTTATTTTTGGTAGAAAGTTGCACCCTTAGGTCACTTGTGGGGACCCCAAAACTTTGAAGCCGATTTGAGGGTCAAGATGAGATTTTAGTTTGCTATTTTAGTTTGTCTACACTAACTAGTTCAAGTTCAAGTTCATTTGTATAGCGCTTTTCTTAGTCCGAGACCAACGCAAAGACGCTGCAACTAGTCAAGTTAGTGTAGAGTTTAAGTGTGTGTGTGTGTGTGTGTGTGTGTGTGCATATGTAAGCCAATTGTGCATGACCCCACTATGAAATAAATGCAAGTGTGTGTGTTTCAGCGTTGAAACATTTCTGATATATGAGGATGTTTCTTGTGTTGAAATGTTGGATTAGTTTTTATTTCAATTGGACAATTTTTTTTTTGTTTTTGTATGTTTTATTGGACAATTTCAGTCCGTGGAGTCTCGCATGAGAAGTGTGTTTTGAGATGAATCGCGTCCACTTCCTGTGATGTCACGGGCTGTTGTGGTTGTCTTGGCGCTCTTCCTTCTCTCCGTGACATCGGGACTTTAGATTCCAGCAGAAGGTCAATATTGTTCCAGCGTCGACTCGGGGTGATAAACCTGCGCTGGATCAACACTCTGGATTGTTCCGTGGGGTCGTGACCCTGAGGGAGGCGGAGTCTCTGCGGGGCCTTTGCTCTTAACCGTCCTTGAAACGGCCGCTGTGGTGAAGAACCTTGAGGAGCGAGTAGAAACACATGTGCTCAGGAATGTTCCGCGTCGCCGCGACTCTTCGCTTTCACTCGCCGGAGGAAGTTGTCGCTTTTTTAGATTCCCTCGGAACGTCTGAGTAGTCGAGTCGGACAGTGTTTAGGTTGGAGAGAGTTATGTTCGGCTTCATGTTTAGTCATATTAGCACTTTTACATTTTTAAAGAATTAGACTGTAGATTTAAGGTGGTTAATATTGTAGATCATGGAAATTCTCTCTCTCTCTCTGTCTCTCTCTCTCTTTCACTCTCTCTTCTTCTCATACTCTCACCCGCTTTCTCCCTCTTTCTGTTCCTCTTTCTATTTCACTCTCTTTCTGTCACTCTCTGGCACTCCCTCTCACTCTTTCTCTCTCTCTCTCTCTCTCTCTCTCTCTCTCTCTCACTCTTTCTCTCTCTCTCTT
>CM051500.1:185281-196409 GCA_028031935.1 Paedocypris micromegethes | reverse complement strand
TGCGTGTGCGTGTGTGTGTGCGTGAGAGTGTGTGTGTGTGTGTGTGTGGACCGCCTGACCCAGAAAGCAGACGTGTGTGTGTGTGTGTGTAAAGCAGGCTTCTCTGTCAGCGGATGATGTTATGTGGGTCAGCATTTATTAGCGAGTTATTTGTCACTGGGATGTGGAGTGTGAGGCGGCGTCTCCAGCTACAGCCATTATTTCCTTCACAGGAACCCGCAAACCTTCTTCCCGATGCCCCCGCGGAGTGAGTGAGGAAGACTGAGCGTCCGTCCGCGCGGGTGAATCAAGCGCCGGGTCACGTGATCTCCTCAGGCCGCGTGACACACAATCTAGTTCTGCAGAACCGGACGAGCTTCACTCATTCACCTTCACTTTTCTGAGACAGTTACAAATGTGAAAAGGGCCCTACAGATATATACTCATATTATTATTATTATTTATTTATTTTTTTATTATTATTCTGATTCTGACTACACGTTCCGCCAGAAACAGTACAAAATCAGCGTAACACTAAAATAATGAAGTTTGACAAGATCTTAGTTCATAATCAGACATGACAATCTCAATCATTCTGTTAACACAGTTTCTGACACACACACACACACACACACACACACACACCTTGTGCGACTGATTTCATCTTTGCACATTTTTACTCTACACACACAGTTGGATGGATTCAAATCAGAGCGCCAATTTCTATACGAGTCGCCATATTGACAATCTCACTCAGTTATTACTCACTAATATAATATAATGTGGTAAATAACTTTATAAAGTTATTGCAATACAACTTCTATCTCTAAAGTCTAGTGCTGTTCTAACCCTGCCAAACATCAATCAAAACACACATTTGCTTCCTTTTTCAAATTCAATTTTTAATTGTTTTATACACATTACACATCACAATGACAATCGTTCAGCATATCCTGCAGCTATATTTCCTATTATTTTAGGACGTAAGGCTGATGTATAAGCAGAGGAGTAAAGAGTACCAGACAGCCATACTTGAGTAAAAGTACAGATGCTTACTGTAAAAATTACTCCATTACAAGTATCAAGTCACCCATTTCAAAAAGACTTATGTCAAAGTAGCAAAGTATCCCATTTTAAAAGCACTTAAGTATTTTACTCCTACTGAATATAGGCACACAAAAAAAACTTTTTTAATTTGTGGAAACAAATTTCTATTCATGAGATTTAACAGCTCAATGTATAAAAATGGCAAAAAAAATAGATAAAAAGAACAAAAACTCAGTCTCAATCAAAAAAAAAGTATATGTATAATATAACGTATAATAAAATGATAACATTTTAAAAATAAATACAAAAAGTAAAACACAGACTTCCTCTTCTGAGTATTCAAGGTCGAGTTTGAGTAGCTTCTCAACTGATTAGTACAGTTTTTCTGCATTAAAACGATATAAAGAGATGCAGTGTAGTAAACGAGTGGTGGGATGAAAGACAGAAGAAGAGGCAGAGAGAGAGGAGGATGGACGGATGAATGACACTGCAAAACGGAACTTCTGATGTTTCAACTTTTGTAACAATTTTCTAAGATGCAAAAGCAACAGCGACGTTATCATTATCCTCCACGTGACAAACGGCATGGCATTTGTAATGGCAAACAGAGGCTCTTAAAATAGAGCGAGGGTCCGTGTGAATCCAGGCCAGACGCGGTGATGCTCCCCTGTGCTTCACTCAGACAGCTGCTGAAGAATCTTAATTACCGGACACGACTTAGCCAGTAATGAGGCGCGGCTCCTCGGCCCCGCCCGCCGCAGCACGCGCAGGTAAATGCCAGGATGAGGCCATAATTGGTTTCCGCGGAGATGTGAGATAAATCAGGAAATCATCACACGCAACTCTCTCTGTCTTTCTCACCAGAGCTTGAAACCGTACTTGAGTAAAAGTACAGACTCCTTACTGTAAATATTGCTCCATTACAGGTTACCAATTCCGAAAGGACTTGAGTAAAAGTCCTAACGTATCCCATTTCAAAAGAACTTGAGTATTTTACTTGTACTGAATTTAGGCTCAAAAATGGGTATAGCAATTTCTGGGGTGTAAGGTACTTGAGTAAATGTACTTTGTTACTTTACTTAAGTATGTTTTAGACTACTTCGTACTTGCACTGAGTATCAAAAATATAAGCAACTTTTACTCTCTACTCCACTGCATTTGTGATTGAGTAGCAGTACTTTTCACTCCACTACATTTGAATTGACACTCACACTTACAATTCACTTTTGAAATATTGAGGTGTTAAATTTTGTTCCTGTACTAGAAAAAAAACTTGTTTTTTTAGTTGTTTTTCATATTTTTGGTGAGATTTTTTTGCCTAAATTCAGTATGAGTAAAATAATTAAGTTCTTTTAAAATGGGATACCTTGCTACTTTGACTCAAGTCTTTTTTAAGCTGGTGACTTGTTACTTGTAATGAAGTAGTTTTTACAGTGAGTATTGATACTTTTACTCAAGTAAGGCTGGCGGGTACTTCTTACACCCCTGGCAATTTATTTATTGAGGTTTTATGTGCTATTATAAAAATGTAACACCTCATTGTGTCAAAAATGTTGCAAAACAAAATAGATCAAAAAGAACAAGAAGTCAGTTTTGGTCAAACTCAGATGTGCAAAAAAAGTGCAACCGCTGATTCACGTGATTGAGCTAATCCTTCAGCATCCTGCAGATGGCGGCATCACCTCATCCTCACAAGAAATTAACAGCGGTAGAGAAAGATATTGTCACGCACAATCACAATGTAGCAAGTAACGGTAAGTGTCCATTTAAATGTAGATGACGGATACTCAACTACTAATGTAATCAAGTAGAGAGTAAAAGTTGCTTCTATTTTGATACTCAGTACAACTACAAAGTAGCCAAAATTACTTGTGTAACAAAGTCCATTTACTGAAGTACTTTACAGCACTTTTATCACTCCCACTCGTCTCTCACCCATTCCATTTCTTTGGTTTATCCCTCTCTCTGTCCGTCTCTCTCTCTTACACACTCTCACTCTTTGTCTCTCTGTCTTGCACTCTCTCTGTCTCTTTCTCTCTGTCTCTCTAACACACTCACTCTCTCTCTCTCTCTGTGTGTCTGTCTCTCTCTCTCTCTCTGTCTATCTCTCACACACACTCACTCTTTGTCTGTCTGTCTCTCTGTCTCTGTTGCTGTCTGTCTGTCTATCTATCTCAGGAAACTACTGACATTATTTTATTTTAAAAAGATTCCAAGAGAGAGACAGACAGACATAAAAAGAGAGAGAGAGAGAGAGAGAGTGTCATTAAACAGGGTGGTCTGACTATTTCATGCACTGAAAAATGTATGAATGTGGACAGAGAGGTCACGGGGACACGCCACCATTAAACCAGCCCATCCATTCCAGCCCGTATAGATCCATACGGGTGTGTGTGTGTGTGTGTGTGTGTGTGAGGTTCATATCTGTGGTTATTCATTTAAAGTCATTCTTAGCACGGCCATTGTTCTTTTAAAGCGCTTTTTTGCGGTTTTACCCGGTGAACAGATTTACTCTGAGTGTGTGTGTGTGTGTGTGTGTAAGAGTGTGTGTGTGTGTGTGTGACGCGCACAGACAGACCTGGTGTGTGTAAAGCAGTGGCGCGTGTGTGTGTGTGTGTGTGACAGAGCTGGTGTGTGTAAAGCAGTGGCGCGCGTGTGTGTGTGTGTGTTCACTCGTCTTAAACACGTAGAGAAGAGCATTAAAGTTAATCGGACAGTGCGATCGCTCTCACGCTTCAGCTCCTTCGCTGGCATTACTCCGCCGCTGCATTATTTACGCGCGCGTGTCGTCCGCGTGTCGTCCGCGTGTCGCCCTGATGCGGCGGATCTGTTCGCTTCCTGACGCGGCCTGTAATCTATCAGCCATTAAAACTAAATCCAGATTCAAGTTTAGACTCCCGCGCGCATCCGACTGGAATGAAAGGGACCGGCGGTGAAATATTTACACGCGTTTAATGCCTCGAGCGCACACAGGAAGTGACATCACACGGCCTGGTTTAGATGGTTTACGCAGCCTCTCTCAGTACGGATGGATGGATGGAAGAGGAAGCAGATCATCCGAGATGAAAGGATGAATGACAGGTGACCTCACTGATAGAAAGAGAGACATCAGAGGGAGATAGACAGAATAATGCATGGATGGATAGAGAGAGAGAGAGAGAGAGAGAGAGAGTGAAGAGAGAGAGAGAGAGAGAGACATGTAGGTAGGTGGGTGGATGGATTAGATAAGATAAAAAAAAAAGTCCTTTATTCGTCCCACAGTGGAAACATTTCCAACTTACAGCACTAGGAAAAGACGAGCAGCATAAAAAAAGTATAAACAGCTTAGAAAACACAATTAAATTAGAATATAGAAAGTTATAGAATATAAGATCTATTCATGGATGGATAGAGATAGATAGACAGACAGATGGGTAGACAGGCTGATTGATAGATAGATAGATAGATCTATGGGTAAATAATTACAATTGTTTTGGTTGAACTAGACAGACAGACAGACAGACAGACAGACGGAAGGAGAGAGAGACTGAGAGAGAGAGAGAGAGTCCCTCTCTCCCCCTCTCTCTCTCTCTTTCAGTAAAGCGCGGGAACAGCTTTAGTTAATCTGCAGAAGAGAGGAAGACACTCGTCTCTCACAGGCGCATTATACAGCTCGTCTTCACCTTCCTCACATCTCATTTCAGAAGAGTTTTTCCCCACAACAGTGTCGATTTTAATCTGCTTCTTCTGGGACTGGCAGTGAGATTTCTGTGTTCTTCTGCAATTTACATGTTAAGTTGTGTAAGCCCAGGGTATTTGCGCGGGAGCGGTGGGCGGAGCCCAACCCAAACGCTCAATGAATAATTTCATCTCAATTAGAAACTCAGAGCGACACCCATCTGCCCTTCAGCCACCGCTCCACTTCCTGTTTCTCCAGGAAGTTCTGCTTCTGATGGAGAAGAACAAGCCTCAGTTTAACCAACTTGCCTGTACGTTTGTTTTTCTGAGCGAGGATTGTGTAGTCAAAGTGAGAGGGGCGAGCGAGGCTCAAAATCAAGGTCATCTCTTTCTCTCTCTCTCTCTCTCTCTCTCTCTCTCTCTCTCTCTCTCTCTCTCTCTCTGTTTCTCTCTCTCTCTCTCTCTCTCTCTGTCTCTCAATGTCTCTCTCTCTCTCTCTCTGTCTCTCAGTGTCTCTCTCTCTCTCTCTCTCTGTCTCTCAGTGTCTCTCTCTCTCTATGGCTCTCTCTCCATCTTTCTGCCTCACTTCCTCTCTCTTTCTCTCTTTCTTTTTATTCTTCTCTCATCTATCTCTGTCTCTCTCTGGCTCTCTCTCTATTTCTGTCTCACTCTCTCTTTTTCTCTGTCTCTCTCTATTTCTCTATCTGCCTGCCTGTCTCTCTCTCTCTCTCTCTTTATCTCTATCTGTCTCTCTCAGCCTCTGTCTCTCTCTCCATCAGTCTCTGTCTCTTTCTTTTTATTTTTCTCTCTGCCTCTCTCTCTCTCTCTCTCTCTCTCTCTCTCTCTCTCTCTCTCTCTCTCTCTCTCTCTCTGTCTCTCTCTGTCTCTCTCTGCCTCTAAAGCTTCTGTCTTTCTTTCTATATGTTTCTGTGTGTGTGTGTGTGTGTGTGTGTGTTTCTATCCCTCTATTAAAATCTATCTTTCTACCTGACACTCACTTCTAACACTGTCTGTTAGTTTCTCTCCTTTCTTTTACTCTAACTCTTTATTAACCTGCGTTCCCTTGTTCTTGTCGTCTTCCAGATACGGATTAATGTAACTGTATGTAATGTATTTGTTGGTACGTCTCTTTATGAGCGGACACGTGTGTGTGTGTGTGTGTGTGTGTGTGTTACAGTACAGACGGGTGTTTCGTTCACTCGCTCCTGTGTTTAATAATTCATCCCTCTCTCTCTCTCTCTCTCTCTTGGACTCATTAGACTCGACGCTCAGCGAGTCCAAACCGAGCAGATGTGCTGGAACTGAGAATGAATCTTCACATCCGCCACTTTTATAAAACATTAAAGCGCTGGTCGAGTGTGAGCAGCGTGTGTTTAGATTGTGTGAGCGTAGATTATGGCGGGATGAGAAGATACACTATCTCACAATTACTCGTAGACCAAGATAACCTGTGATAAGATAACTCGAGCTAACCACGATTAGATGACCTACAGTAATTAATCATAACACACCGTGATTATATAATACAGTGTGTGTGTGTGTGTGTGTGTGTGAAGAAAAGCAATCAGTGTAATTGCATCGGAGCCTCGTGTTTATTGATCGGTGAAGACGCGATACGGCCTCTTTTTCTGGAACATTCATCACACGTCACGTGACCCGCGCTCATGATGAGGTCACTGATGCTCCGCCCCGCTGACCTCTGATGCTCGGCCCTTTGACCTTTTGCTTTTTTTTTTTGTATCAAGTTATTGTTTGTGTGGAATAATATTTGGTTAGAGGAAGTCGGTGCTGTTCACTGCTCTGATGTTAGTGAGAGAAAAGTTATAGATGCTTCACTTTCCCTTCTATTACATCTACAGTACAAATGATGGATATTAAGGACTCAATGCAAAAAAAAAAAAAAAAACTCAATGACAAAAAGTTTTGTCACGCTTTCACTCTCTCTGTCTGATTTTAAATATCTATGTAGCCATCCATCTATCTATATCTTTATTTATATCTCCCTTTCTCTCTCTCTCTCTCTCTTTCTCTCTCTCTATTTATCTGTCTTTTTCTGTCTGTCTGTCTCTCGCTGTTTGTCTCACTGTCTCTCTTTCTCTCTCTCTTTCCCTCTCTCTCTCTAGATATATATAGACAGAGAGAGAGAGTGAGAGGGAAAGAGAGAGAGAGTGAAACGGGGAGCGGGATACAGAGAGAAAATATGAGGAAAAAAAGAGAGGCAGACTGGAAAAAAATAGAGAGAGGAGAAGAGAGTGAGAGAAGAGCTAAATTGAGAGAGAAAGTTAAGTCTCTTTATGTATCTCTCTCTCCCTTTCTCCCTCTCTCAGTCTCTTTCTTTTTCTCTCGCTGTCTGTCTGCCTGACCATCTTTCTTTCTCTCTCTCTCTCTCTCTCTGTTTAATTTATTATTATGTTCTCTCTCTCACTCTCTCTCTCTCTCTCTCTCTCTCTCTCTCTCTCTCTCTCTCTCTCTCTCTCTCTCTCTCTCTCTCTCTCTCTCTATATATATATATATATATATATATATATATATATATATATATATATATTTCTCTGTCTGTCTCTCTTTCTCTCCCACCTCTCTATTTTTCTCTGTCTCTCTTCCTTACACTTTTCATTCTCATCCATTCACACTCACACACTCCTGAATAATCATGACATCACGACACAGTAATAAACATGTCCATAACTCTGTGTGGTGATGTTCACTTTACATAAAGCTTTTTTTTTTTTTTTTTATCTATCAGTTCTTTATCTGTGGTGTGTTTGCGAGACGTGGCTCCGTAATAAACCACCGATCATCCAACCAACTGATCGTCCACACACCCGGCGTAAATAATCCACCTTCCGCCTCCGTCCCACCAAACGGGTAATTTGGTCCGGCGGAGGAGGAGGAAAAACCGAGCGAAGGAAGAAAGAACGGGGGGAAAAATTGAGCAGACCCTTCCGAGCAATAAATCATTGGATTGCTGGTGACACTCATACAATACGGATATAGTGTTAAGTGCGGGAGTGAGACAGGGCTCCTCGGCCCTCTGGGGTGACCCCGCCCGCCCGCCGCCATCGATCATCCTGACACGGGACACACTGCTTTCCTTTAATATTACACTATTGGCATATGCGGTAAACACAAAGCCAGGGACGTGTGATGTCACGTAACTTCGTCTCCTCGCGATGTTTTATTCAGCGCACATGTAAATCAAACGCGCGTGTCCGAAAAATGTGATTTGAGGGGTTGGGGCGGCGGCGGCGGCGTCGTGAGTCGGGCGATTTGCTCTGACACTCGGGCTCCATTAATAATGTATTTTGTGGTGACTGTTCATTCTTCTTTATGTCACACACACACACTAATACATTATTGTTATTCACTGTTTGACAGACGCGGATCCAGCCAATGGGGAGGGGCGGGGGCGGAGCCAGCGTGAAAAAAAAACACCAATTTCGGGAATTGTCACGTATGTTGCCGACACAGATTGACGTGTCTATTTGTGAAACTTCCTCCTAAGAGAATGACTTATGTAATATACAGTAATAACGATAGAAATCTGTTTATAATTATAACCTTTATTTAACCTGGCCATTCGAGGTCAGTAGTGCACACTTTACATTGCACACAGTTGATAACACATAAATACATAAACACTCTACAAAAGACAATAATTGTGCAAAAAAAAAAATTTAAAGTGCAGTGGTAGAGCAGTATAAAAATATAAAACACCAGATTTCAATAAACTAGAAAATAAAGTACATTCAATAAATATTTTGATAAATATATTTAATAAAATAAACTTTTTTGAGTGAGAATGACCTTCATAAATGAAAGAGCTAATAAGAATACATTATCAAAAAACGTTTTTAGACCTATATGTATCTGCAAAACAGATTATTGGAATATATTGTCTATTTAGTTGTCATATATACAGTAATAGTACAAAAAAAATGAAACGTGAATATTTTCAAGAAAAGAGTATTTAGAAGATCAAAGTGTGCAAGTGAATCATAAATATATTAGTATAATATAATAATTGATTAATTATAATAATATACATTTCCTTTTTGTTTCTTTGCAATTGTTTTTTCCATTTGCATTTCCCTTTTTAAAATATTTTTAAACTTATAGTTGACAAATATATTATCGGGATATATTGTTGTTTTTACGTGCCCTGCATATTTTCAAGAAAAGTGTATATAGCAGATCAAAGTTTGCAATTGAATCATAAAAATATTAGTACAATATAATAAAATAATGCATTTTTTTTAACATATAGTTGAAACATATTATTGGGATATAATGTTGTTTTTAACCTGCATTATAACTTAAAAGGTGAACATAAAACATAAAAAGAAAATGAATTGATTTATGATTTATTTCTAAATCAATTATTGAAAAAAGTCAAACGAAAATATTTTCAAGAAAAGTGTATCGAGAACTCCAAAAGTGTGAAGATGAATCATATAATTATCAGTATAAATATATGTAATATGCATATGTGTATATATAATATAATGTAAATGTAAATATATATAATTTTTATTTTTTTTTTATTAGAGATTTTTGTAGTTTTTGTACGTTTTATGTTGTAATGTTATCTGTTCGTATCTAGGGACTGAGAGTAACGACATTTCAATATTTCTTTTCACTGTACATATGAAAAAATTGACAATAAAGTTGACTTTTGACTTTTGACTAATATAATAATAACAAGCATAGAGTAAGAGGTGTTTTAGAGGCTGAGGTGAGGAGCTGCTCGCTGTGCGTGTGATGGAATCTCTCCGGTGGGTCCTCAGAAGACGCCAGCATCATCATCATCACCATCACCTCTCCTTCCTCATGTAGAGGCGGGTCAGCGGCGTGTTTCCTGTGCGCGAGCGGCGGTTTCCTGCCATTAGGTGGAAGTTGCTTGTTTCTGTGTGTAAATTGGATGGAGTGTTTTGCAGAATGCTGCCGCGGGCGCAGTGTGAGCTATTGATTGAGCCGCAGACACTGGAGGATTCTGGGAAGAGAGGAGTCGGAAAACCAGAAGCTACTACAGGGAGTTTTACATGGAGAGAGAGAGAGAGAGAGAGAAGGATGACAGGTGATGAGCAGCGTCGAGAAGATCTGGAGGAAAAGTGTGTGTGAGAACACAGGAGAAGTAGCGCTTATATTCACCTGCTCCTCACACGTTTGTTTTCAGCTGTGCTTGAGTTTCTCTCTCTCTCTCTCTCTCTCTCTCTCTCTCTCTCTCTCTCTCTCTCTCACTCACTTTCATTCTCTCTCTCAGTCTGACTCTGTCTTTCTGACTGTCTCTCTCTTTATCTGACTCTCTGACTCCCCCTCTTTTTGTTTCTCTCCCTCTCTGTTTCTTTACATACAGTATATTACTCTCTTTTTCTTTCTGACTCTTTCTATCAGTCTTCTCTCTCTCTCTCTCTATCTCTCACTTTCATTCTCTCTCTCAGTCTGACTCTTTTCTTTCTGACTGTCTCTCTCTTTCTGACTCTCTGACTCCCCCTCTTTTTGTTTCTCTCCCTCTCTGTTTCTTTACATACAGTATATGTCTCTCTCTCTCTCTCTCTCTCTCTCTCTCAGTCTGACTCTGTCTTTTTGACTGTCTCTCTCTTTCTGTCTCTCTTTATCTTTCTCTTTCTCTCCTTTTCTGACTCCCCCTTTTTTGGTTCTCTCTCTCTCTCTTTCTCTGTTTCTTTACATACAGTATATGTCTCTCTCTTTCTTTCTGACTCTCTCTTTCTATCAGTCTTCTGTCTGTCTGTCTCTCTCTGTCAGACTCTCTCTCTCTCTCTCTCTCTCTCTCAGTCAGACTCTTTCTCTCTCTCTCTCTTTCTCTCTCTCTGTTCAGGAGTCTTTTGAAAGCGAGAATACTGATTGATTTCAGATTTTATGCTAAAACAGGTGATTTATATTCTTTTGAATTTAAGTGGTGTAAGAAAATGGTTCTGTGTGAAGCACATGATGGAGAGTTGACCTTTTGCTTTTAGATGTCTTAACAGCATTTTATAAAGGATTTTAGAAAGTTGTCCTGCTAAAATGTTCACAAAAACGTGAAAAGTATTGTAAATTCAGTGGTTGTAAAAATCTCTCTCTCTCTCTCTCTCTCTCTCTCTCTCTCTCTCTCTCTCTCTCTCTCTCTCTCTCTCTTCTCTCCCTTTCTTTCTGAACGTATCTGTCTCTCTCTCTTTCTTTCTGACTCTGTCTTTCTATCTATCTGTCTGTCTGTTTGTCTGTCTCTCAGTCAGACTCTTTCTCTCTCTGTTTCTCTATCTCTTTCTTTCTGACTCTCTTTCTCTCTCTTTCACTTTCTGACTCCCTATCTCTCTCTCTCTCTCTTTCTTGGTTTGACTCTCTCTTTCTGACTATCCCTCTCTCTCTTTGTTTCTTTATCTCTCTCTTTCTGCCTCTTTATTTCTGTTTGTCTCTCCTCTAGTCCGACTCTCTCTCTCTCTCT
>CM051500.1:165673-173571 GCA_028031935.1 Paedocypris micromegethes | reverse complement strand
CACACACACACACCCACACACACACACACACACTCAATCATACACAAGAAAACTCATGTCTGTGTTCTCTCTCTCTATCTCTCTCTCTCTCTGTATGTCTGTCCTTTCTCTTTGTGTCTCGCTCTACCTACCTCACTCTTTCTCTGTCGTTCTCACTCCCTCTGTTTTTTCTCTATCTTCATATCTCCATCTCTTTCTCTCATTCTCTCTCTCGGTCTTTCTATCTTTCCATCTCTCTCTCTCATTCTGTCTCTTTATCTTTCCATCACTCTCTCTCTCTATCTTTTTTCTCTCTCTCTCTCTCTTCCTATTTTCCTCTGTATGTCTCTTGTTTCCTTTTGTCTCTCGCTCTTCCTACCTCACTCTTTCTCTCTGTCGTTCTCACTCCCTATGTTTTTTCTCTCTTTCTTTCTCCATTTCTTTCTTACTTCTCTCTCTCACTTTCTCTCTCTCTATCTTCATATCTCTATCTCTCTCTCATTCTCTCTCTCGGCCTCTCTATCTTTCCATCTCTCTCTCTCATTCTGTATCTTTATCTTTCAATCACTCTCTCTATCTCTGTCTCTCTCTATCTCTTTCTTTCTCTCTCTCTCTTCCAATTTCCCTCTGTATGTGTCTCCTTTGTAGTTGTCTCTCGCTCTTCCTGCATCACTGTTTCTCTCTGTCTTTTTCACCCCTTCTCTCTCTCTAAACTTTATCTCTTACATATCTCTCTCTCTCTCTCTCTGTCTATCTTCATATCTCCCTCTCTCTCTCTCTCTCTCTCTCTCTCTCTCTCTCTCTCTCTCTCTCTCTCAGACACTCTTCTTCAGTGTCACACACGCGTGTCAGGGTGACAGTGCCACACATCACGTTCCCTCACTTCCACTTTCCCTTCTTCTTCTCTTTCGGTGTCTCCTCTTTCACTCAGACTGACCTCCAAACGGTTTATTTCTTTCTAGCTGGAGCTCAGGAGGCCGATTCTCTGAAGATAGAGCTGCGTCCCTGATGCAGATGTTCATCTGCTCTGCCAAGAACCAGTGAACCTCACTCTCTCTCTGTGTGTGTGTGTGTGTGTGTGTGTGTGTGTGTGCTGAGGGGGTCCTGGAGTTTAAATGAACACCAGGTGGTCTGTGTGATCAGATCATTACTTCATGACTGCATGAACCAGGTCAGACATTAGCCAAAGTGTGAAGACATGCAGACACCTGAAAACACACTCATGTTCATTGTGTGTGTGTGTGTTCAAGTTCTGTGCATTTATAAGGCGCTATTCACAGATTTAACTGTCTCAAAGCGTGCAAAATAGCACGTGTGTGTGTACAATAGCTCAAACACACTGGCATTTATATCATAGTTGGGTCCCACCATACTAAACACTCCTCTAGTTGTGACAGTTATTGCATTAAAGGTTATCAAAAACAAAGAGAGAGAGAGACAGAGAGACACCGACAACAGAGGAGAAAGGGAGAGACAGACAAAAAAAGAGGAGAAAGTTGGGACGGGTGGGAGAGAAAAAAGAACAGATAAATATAAAGAATGTCACTGGCCAAGTAGAGAAAAGTGGACAGCGGAAAGAGTTTTTCATCCGGAACGGACAGATTCCTTTCTATTCATGATACACACCATGAGACTAAACCAGTGTGTCTGCTATATATCTGGAAACGTAACAAATAATATTAGAGTCTTTAAAACTTGTTGGAATGCGTTCAGATTTTTTGTTTATTATTATTAATAATAATATTAATACATTATTAATAATATTATTATTTAGTTTAGTATATTTGTTTTATGTTAAAACCTCTGAGTTGAGATGCGTAAATAAAGTTTTTAATGCATTTTTTCCCATCATCTTTTCTTTTTAAGGTTATGCACTTTATTTGACAATTTTTTACTCGCTTATTTTTAAAAGTAGTACTGCTTTTATGTCAAAAGTTAATATTGTAAATATATACTCCGTTTGATGTTACAGAACAATACATTTGTAACAAAGTTTCTGAATTTTAACAGTCTAGTATTAATTATAAGCACTTACAATATATAAATATACACAAGTATATATATATATATAATTATATATAAAAATAAAATATGTATATATATAAATTTAATTTTATTTGAATACCATTTTATTTTTCCTCCTCTTGGCTCATTTTAAACTCACTGATCATCTTCACCTGTAGTAAATCATCCCTGCACTCATCTCGCTCTCCTCCAGCATCTCTTTTCTCTTTCAGAACCATCACTCGCTCCATCTGCAAACTCATTCCCCCAAATCCACCATCCCTCCATCCTCGCCCTGTCCATCCGGACAGAGGAGTGCAGGTCTCACGCCGCTGAGGTGCGAGGAGGTGAAATATTTCCTGTCACCTGAAGTCCAGGAGGAGACGGAGGGAAGTGAAGATCTGAAGCGAGAGATTCATCAACCTCCAGCATCCTCAAGAAGATGATGAAGAGATTGCTGGAACATTCTGAGGAGCATCTCTCTCTCTACCTTTTTCTCCTTCTTTGTCTCTCTTTCTAGCTCTCTCTCTCTCTCTCTCTCCCCCTCTCATTCTCTCTCTCGCTATCTCTCTCTACCTCTCTCTTTCTCTGTCTGTCTTTCCCTCTCTCTTACGCTCTTTCTATCTCTGTTTCTCTCTATCTTTCTCTCTGGCTCATTCTCTCTCTTCCTCTCTCTCATTCTCTCTCTCTCTCTCTCTCTCTCTCTCTGGCTAATATCTATCAGTGAGTGTAACAGCAGAACTGACTCTCTTGACCTTTTATTTTTTGTGGTGGACGTCAAGTGGCAGTGACTCTAGTAATTAGTTTTTCAACTTCTGCGTGTGTGTGTGTGTGTGTGTGTGTGTGTGTGTGTGCGTGCTTAAGGTTATTGGATGTATATGGACTGTTCACACACACACACACACACACACACACACACACACACACACTGGCGACATTTTTGTGCAATATTTTCCTGTTGAAAATGTCAAAAACATGTTGAAATGTTCTGGTGTTTCTTCACAGGAGGAAAGTTCTTCTCTCAGTCTGACTGAACACGGAACATCATCAGTGACGGTGAGTCTGAGTTATTATGATCGCAGTAATAATCCTGAAAAAGAGACAGAAAACCATTCCACGTTGTTTTACTGAGTTTATCAGGCACATCCGAACCCATTTAACGATATAGTCGTTGATTGTTGAGTGTTTCTTTGTTCAAGCTTCAATCTTATATTCCCTCTCTCTCTTTCTCTCTGTCTCATCCCTTTCTCTTACTCTTTTTTTCTCTTTCCTCTCTCTGTGTCTCTCTCTTTCTTTCTCTATCTCGTTCATTATTTCTCTCTCATCCCTTTCTCTTACTCTTTCTCTCTCTGTCTCTCTCTCTCTCTCTCTTTCATTCTCTCTCTCATCCCTCACACTTTCTCTCTCTCTGTCTCTCTTCCTCACTATCTTCTCTCTCTCATCCGTCTCTCTCTCTCTCTATATCTATCTTTTTCATTCTCTCTCTCTCTGTCTCTTTCTCTCTCTCCCTCTCTCTCACTCTCTCATCATTTTCTCTTACTCTTTCTTTCTCTGTCTCTCTCCCATCCTTCTCACTTTCTCTGTCTCTCTTCCTCACTATCTTCTCTCTCATTTGTCTCTCTCTCTCTCTCTCTCTCTCTCTCTCTCACACACACACACACAAACACAGACACACACTGAATCTCGGGCTTCTTGTCCAAATTACACTCGCTCAGACCTGATGCTACAGTATATAAACACCTCAATAACACTGATTACAAAAAAAAACTATTCTTAGTCTTGTGTTCAGTGTTGTTCAGTGTTGTTGTTGACTGTCATGCTGTAGTGTCTAGTAAGTTTCCTTCTCTAGTCTGTGTAGACATCTACTGTAGCCTAGTGTAGACACATAGCCTCGCTTGCTCCTCTTTTCGTACGTGGCTTTGGACAAAAGCGTCTGCCAATGACTGCAAAGGGAAGTAAAAGTAAAGTACCTCTCTATCAGTGTGACGTACGGTACATCGCAGCTCCACGTTCTCTCCATCTCAGAGAGGCTGCTGCTGGTGATGCTCTGATCAGACTGCTGGCGTGTCAGGCTGAGATAATCTCTTGGCGTCGGGTCAATGACTCACATTCATAAAGAGGCGAAAGGGACGGAGGAGGACGAGTGTGTGTGTGTGTGTGTGTGTGTGAGGGGGGTTAATCTCCTGGAGTGGATGCGTGGGACTCTTCCTCCTCGGCTTTGGAGACAGAAGTGGCCTCCATTGGAGCGGCTCCAGGGGGAGGGGCCTTTGAAGGGCCGCTATCGTCCCGCCGCATCCGGCCCTGCAGACGGCTGATAGGCCGGAGCGGGACGACTGAAGCCCCTCCCTCGCTCTGCTGCCGACCCCTGACCCACACGCGCAGCTGATTGGCCGTCACCGTGATGACATCACAGAAGTTTCCCACACTCCGTCAGATCAACAAATATCCTGTTTTATGGATATTTTACTGATATGTCAATGCATGCTCATAAAGTTCATATAGATTCAATCCATTCATTTTCTACCATATCAATTCAGTCCATTCTTCTTCTTCTATAAATATGCATTTTTCTACATGCTCAGTACACACAAAAATTGCCATTTTAAACAATTATAAAGAATGGGTATTTGTTGTTTTAACCCATTTACATGTGTGTGTGTGTGTGTGTGCTTGGATTTAGTGGTTAGCGCTGTCGCCTCACAGCAAGATGGTTCCGTTTGACACTTGAGGTGTGAGTTCAAGGCCGGCCGGGGCCGTTCTGTGTGGAGTTTGCATGTTCTCCCCGTGCTTGCGTGGGTTTCCTCCGGGTTCTCCGGTTTCCTCCCACAGTCCAAAAACATGCGCTTCAGGCTAATTGGAATTGGAAAATTGACCACATAGGTATGAGTGAGTGTGTGAATGTGTTTGTCTGTGTGTCCCGCTCTGCGAATGGTTGGCCACCAATCCAGAGTGTGTATCCTGCCTCCGGCCCTAAGACGCTGAGATAGGCGCCAGCTCCCCGCGACCCTGTAAAGGATGAAGCGGTAGAAGATGACTGTCTATGTGTGTGTATAAGTGTGTGTATGTGTGAGTGTGTTGTGTGTATTTGTGAGTGTGTGTGACGCTGAGTTCTGTACAGTAGGGGGTGGCTGTGAGCGGGGCGTGGCTGTGAGCGGGGCGTGGCGGCGGCATATGAAGTGTAGATCATCACCTATGGTAACGCGGGTCATCAGAGCAGGTGTAAAGGTCACGCTGTGAGGTCAGTAAAGGTCACGCGCTGACGAATAATTGCTTTTTACATCCTCCAGTATTTTAGCAGAGGAGGCTAAAATGTATAAATGTTGTATATTCGGGAGGCGCGTTTACAAATGTGAGGTCACAGCGATTCATCAGCAGGAGTGATGTTGAGGCGCGTGGCCCCGCCCCACCCGAGGGCGGGGTCACTTCATCTCCAAACAAATCTCCAGTAATAAACCAGGACTTTTCTTCTCTGCTGGTGGTTTTCCAAGCCAAATCCCCCGGAACCGCGGCTCTGTTTCCCAGCGGAGGGCGAGTCCCGCGCGAGCCCGTCCTGATTAAACACACACACACACACACTAAACGCCGCCGTGTTTCTGCTCGGCCTCAGTTGTAGAAACTCTTCGCTCTACTGGATCTGCCTTTGTTCTTTACCTGCAACTTATACTTGTAACTGTTATAGCATGTAATTACACACACACACACACACACACACACAGACACACGCACACACACACAAAATAACAATTCAATTTATGAAGCTGGAAAGAAATTGAATGAAATTATTTCAACCCAATTGAAATTAAATAACAGAAACAAAACATAAATATGTGCACAACCTGAGGCCAAAAATCCATTCTCTGTATTTCTCTCTTTTTTCTTTCTTTCTTTTTTCTCTTCCTTTCTCTTTCTCTCTTTCTCTCTCTCTCTCTCTTTCATTCTACATACTACTACTCCTTCTTTAATCTTTTTCCTATATATTCTTTTTTCCTTTCTTTCTTTCTTTCTTTCTTTCATTTTTTCTCTTTCCTTTGTTATTTCTTTCTTTCTTTATTCATCTTTCTCTTTATTTTTTTCTATCCTTTTTTATTTTTCTTTCTTACTTTCACCTTTAATTTTTCCATTTTTTCTATATATATCTTTGTTTCTTACTCTATTTCTCTCACTCTTTCATTTTTTCCATATATACCTTTTCTTCTGTCTTTCTCTCTCTCTCTCTCTCTCACACACACACACACACACTCACGCACAAACACTGGTATAATGCAACAATGCGTAAAGAGCAAGAAACATAGAGAGAGAGAAAGAGAGAGTGTGTGTGTGTGTCATATTTCTACACTAGTGGGGTCCCATGGTCGCTTGTGGGGACTTTGTTTGGGCTCCTCAACTCTGAATCCAGTTTGAGGGTCAGGATGAGATTTTAATCTGAAGTTACAGTCGGGTGTGTGTTAAGGTTAAAGTCAATGAGGACGTGTGTGTGTGTGTGTGTGTGTGTGTGTGTGTGTGTGTGTGCACGCGACACGTGTGGTTTAAGCTTCTGGCTCTTTGACGTGGTGTATGTTACGCTCCTCGAGAACTTGACTAGAGGAGCTTCTCTGGTCTGGAGGAGCAGCGTCTCTTCATTCCTTCAGGGTTAAGACAACAGGAAGAGATGGAGCGGCTTTATTATCGTGACATGTTTAAACCCAAGACAAATAAATCCACTGGAGCTGAATGAAGCGCCGAGTTCCTGCCGGACGAGAAGGTTCCGCTCACAAGCGTTTGATGCGTTTGAGTGTGAAGGAACAGACTGAGACTGTAGCGGCCGCTTACTCTACTCTTACTCTGCTCTTACTCCGCTCTTACTCCGCTCTTACTCCGCTCCTACTCCGCTCTTACTCCGGTCTTACTCCGCTCTTACTCCGCTCCTACTCAGCTCTTACTCCGCTCCTACTCAGCTCTTACTCCGCTCTTACTCAGCTCTTACTCTGCTCTAACTCAGCTCTTACTCCGCTCCTACTCAGCTCTTACTCCGCTCCTACTCAGCTCTTACTCCGCTCATACTCCGCTCTTACTCCGCTCTTACTCCGCTCCTACTCCGCTCTTACTCAGCTCTTACTCCGCTCTTACTCCGCTCTTACTCAGCTCCTAGTCAGCTCTTACTCCGCTCTAACTCCGCTCCTACTCAGCTCTTACTCCGCTCCTACTCAGCTCTAACTCCGCTCCTACTCAGCTCTTACTCCGCTCTTACTCTGCTCTTACTCTGCTCTTACTCTGCTCTTACTCCGCTCTTACTCTGCTCTTACTTTGCTCTTACTACGCTCTTACTCTGCCATTACTCCGCTCTTACTCCGCTCTTACTCTGCTCTTACTCTGCTCTTACTCCGCTCTTACTACGCTCTTACTCTGCTCTTACTACGCTCTTACTCCGCTCTTACTCTGCCATTACTCCGCTCTTACTCTGCTCTTACTTTGCTCTTACTCCGCTCTTACTCTGCCATTACTCCGCTCTTACTCTGCTCTTACTTTGCTCTTACTCCGCTCTTACTCTGCTCTTACTCCACTGCTTAACATGCAAAGTAGCCACAGTCCATCTGATTTAGTGATGAACGGCTGCTACTAACAGGCCAGAGTTACTCACCCACTCACGGAGAAACAGAGAGAGAAAAGCAGAGGGAAAGAGAGAGAGAGAGAAACTGAGCGAAGCAGAGAGACACAAGAGAGCAAGATAGTCTGGTGGAGGAGGAACCACAGCTCCTCCCTGTGGTTTACACAGGATTACTCTATTCACACTTCTCTCTCTCTCTCTCTCTCTCTCTCTTCTTTCGCCCTCTCTGTTGCTCTGTCTCTCCTCTTTCTCTCTCGTCTCTCTCTCTGTCACTCTCTGTCACTCTCTCCTCTCTCTCTCTCTCCTCCTCTCTCTCACACACACTCATGTT
>CM051500.1:115383-140053 GCA_028031935.1 Paedocypris micromegethes | reverse complement strand
TCTCTCTCTCTCTCTCTCTCTCTCTCTCTCTCTCTCTCTCTCTCTCTCTCTCTCAGCATGTCACCTCTCTCTCTCCACAGGAGGAGATGCTCTGCACAGGGTTCATAGATCAGTCTTTGCTGTGTTCACTCGGTTTCTGTGGGTGTTCTCTCAAGATAAAATTGCATTTCTTTGCAAATCAAATATCTAAACATCTTTATTTTTTCTTGCTCTTTGTTGTCGGCCACACGCCGAGAAGGTTGTGCTGCTTGCTGAGAGAAAAATGACATGTAGAGAACAATCACACACACTCTCTCTCTCTCTCTCTCTCTCTCTCTCTCTCTCTCTCTCTCTCTCTCTCTCTCTCTCTCGCTCTTTCTATCTCTATTTCTCTATGTTCTATCTCTCTTACACACACACGCACACAACATGAAGAAATGTACAACATTGTTATATTTTAGTAATTTTAGCTATTTTCGGAATCTTAGAGAAACAAACAAATGATTGTGCTGTACTTGTCATGACAAAGTTTTTAGAATAAAAAAAATCAGCTGAAATATCTATATCTATTTACATGTTGTTGTTTTTTTTTCTAACAATGTAAATACGTAAAATGTCGGGTTTGGCTTTTACCTCATTGTTTACGCGCACGTATTTTTTTTACCTTTGTTTTAAAAAACGGATTTCTGTATGACGTCACAACCGGAAGTGCCCCGGCTGACGAACGGCGCAAACAGTGAGTCAAGGAACGCTCGCTCCGTTGTTGTTTAATTATTCACAGAATTACGTGATTTAATGTTGTATGTTTTGTCTTGAGTTCGTTATCGTTTGTGTATTAAGGGAAATTTAGCCGGAAAAAGTTTCCACACTTACACTCTAAGTTACTACTAGTTCGTTTTAAAGCCTGACGCTCGTATTACGTCATGTAGTCGAACCCCGACGACATGCAACCGGCATTTAACACACGTGTTTGAGTGTTCGTTTGAATTTGTGTCGTTAGTTTGTTTGTGGGGGTTTGTGTTGTTTCAGTGTGTGTTGTTTGTTTGCTTACTTGAGTTTGTGTCGTTTGTTCAGTGTGTGTCATATGTTTGAGTGTGTGTCATATGTTTGAGTGTGTGTTGTTTGTTTCAGTGTGTGTTGTTTGTTTCAGTGTGTGTTGTTTGTTTGAGTGTGTGTTGTTTGTTTCAGTGTGTGTTGTTTGTTTGAGTGTGTCATTTGTTTGAGTGTGTGTCATTTGTTTCAGTGTGTGTTGTTTGTTTCAGTGTGTGTTGTTTGTTTGCTTTCTTGAGTTTGTGTCATTTGTTTGAGTGTGTGTCATTTGTTTCAGTGTGTGTCGCCTGTGTCATTTGTTTGAGTGTGTGCCATTTGTTTGAGTGTGTGTTGTTTGTTGAAGTGTGTGTTGTTCGTTTGTTTTGAAATTGTTGTTTGCTCGATTGAGTGTGTGTCATTTGTTTGAGTGTGTGAATTTGTGTCGTCTTTTTGTTTGTATGAGTTTGTGTCGTTTGTTTCAGTGTGTGTCATTTGTTTGTTTGAGTGTGTGTCTTTTGTTTGTTTTTTTTGTTTGAATTTATGTCGTCTTTTTGTTTATATGAGTGTGTGTCGTTTGTGTCATTTGTTTCAGTGTGTGTTGTTTGTTTAAGTGTGGGTCGTTTCTTTCAGTTTGTGTGTTTGTTTCCATGTGTTTTTCTCACATTCTTTTGCATTTTAAGATGAAATGACTTTCCCTTTTATTTGAGATCGTTTGATTCTCACTCGAGGTTAAAAACACAGTTTTACCTTTTGTTTTCTTTAGTGATGGAGCGCACACGAGAAAAGAGTGTGTGTGTGTGTGGTGTTTACCTTGTAAACGTAATTTGTAAAGTAGTTTCAAGCTTCTTTAAAGCTTCGTTTCATTCGTTTTTCCCTGTAAAATGTGTTTGATCAACAGAATCATTGGATTGTAAACGTCGTGTGGTAGTTTTAGGGTGCTTTCACTATAGTTTCGTTTTAAGCAAACCGAACCCAATCGTTTAAAGTGAGCCAGAAAGAGAACCAGTGGAAAGTGATCCCAGTCCTTTTGCTGTTCACAACCTAGTGGACTCAGAAGAGAACCCAGTTCTGTTGTCGCTCCTCTTCAGCAGTGAAGAGATCCCAGACCCTTTCTTGTTCACACATCAATCTGTTCTTTCCGCGATCTCGCCCGCTTGTCGTTGCTTAATGTGCTTCCGGTAATACACATTTTCTTCATTTTTTGTGAGATCAAAAGAAAAACTTTATTTAATAGATAAAAACGTTTTTTTTAATTTATAACGGAACGGTTTTTTAAGGGTTGAGAAGAGTTGTCATCTCACGTTTGCTTTTCCATTTTTCGCTTGCAAGTACGTTTGTTTTATTTATTTTTTCTTCGTTTTCGTTTGGTTTTCTGGCACTAATCTGATTCCATAGTTTTCTTCCTTTAAGTATTATGATGACGTAACGGATTTGCGGGTACCGAAACCTCCGGGTGTGGCGCGCGCAGCGAAGCGAACAGTGAAGTGGACTGAGATCTCTTCGCTTTCACATATCACAAAGTTATCGAACCACAAACGGTCCCGCAAACGAACCGCTCTCAGACCACCTCCGAGGGGTGGACCAGGCTCGGATCGCATTCGGGACCGTTTAGGGGGTCTGAGATCACTTGGTGTGTTCACATATACACCCCGAATCGCTCCGAGTGCGTTTGAAAGGGTTAAACGAGCTAGGTGTGAAAGCACCCTTAAACGCAGGCACTGGGATCTAAAAGCCACAAGTAAAAACCTCAATTGACATTACAATTAATATGTTTTTATATTTGATATATTGATCAGAATCAGAAACTTTATTGTCATTATACCGGGGTACAATGACATTTTAGCAGCCTCGGTTGGTGTTGGAGTCATAAAAGTAATAATAAAACATAACAGACAGAGTAAGGAATAAAAAAACACAACAAAATAAAAAACTAGCGGATTAGCGGATGTGTGATATTTGAACATATATTTAATAAGTTCTACGACTAACGCGTGAGGCTAATTCGCCCTGTTTCTCTCTTCCAGGTCTTCTGGCTCCGCGTGTGAGATGTTCTGGCGCGGATCATCGTTTCGCGCGCGTCATTAGCGTATATGTATGCTGTTTGGAGCCGCGCCCTGACGCCAGAGGTTGGTTGCCCGGCCGGTCCGGCGCTCGCGGCCTCGTTAAGACGCGACTTCAAAATCTCAGCGCCGCGGTTCAAACGCGCGGATGTTCTCGCGGCTGAGAAACACTCCTCACAATAATGAGCCGCTGAACGAGTCCCACTGTTGTTCTGTCTCTCAGAGAACCTTCCAGAGTCTGAAGTGTGTGTGAGAGATGCGTTTTTCTATTTCGTATTGTTCTGCCTCCTTTTATTTTCTAATAAGTGTTGATTTCTGTTTGTAGTTGTTGGTCACAGCTCTTGTAATTAGGTGTCTGGGCCTTTAGGTGGCGTCACCTCTGTTATCTGCTCAACAGATTTGATTCTCAAACCAGAACGTGTGTTTTCAGGCGCGAAAAGTCACTCCCGATTCCTAATGCCGATGTTGTGATGTGTATTTCTGGGGAATCAAAAAGGCATTTTTGCGAATCTATTGTGCATAAATCACTTTTACCCAAACAGACCTAGTCACTGTTTTTTTCTTTATTTAAACTGAACTTGAACTTTTTTTTTTTTTTTATTAAATGAATGAATTAGAAACCAGTTACTAATTTCCAGAAGTAACGTGAAGTGGGAATCAAGTCACAGGCCACGCGTGTGTGTGTTTGTGTGTGTGTGTGTGTGTGTGTGTGTGTGTGTGTGTGTGTGTGAGTGAGGGAGTGTGTGGAGCTGTACTGTTATTACCTTTATGTTGTTTGTTGATCGTTGTAGTAAGAAAGGCTGTTTAAGAATATGTTTTTCATATGACCGTCGAGGCATTGCTAATAAATACATTTGTCTTCAAATTACGATCTTGGACTATTCAGTAGTTGTATTCAAATATGATGTTTCTTAATAACATACAAATATAATGTTACACTTATCTATACAAATAAATAACAAGTGACACTTCAGCAAAAGTGGAGTGGCAATATGAAATGTAAATGGTGGGGCTATTTTATTGACTTTGTCATAGTGATAGTGAAATTCATAGCCATATTTTTAACACCAACTACTAATCAATAAAAAGCAACAATTCTCTTACATATTCACACGTGTGTTTTGAGACAGTTAAAACTGTGAAAAGCGCCTTACTAATGCTCAGAACTTGAACTTGTTGACGTACTTAAACAACATTAAAAACCTTCTTGTTGATTGCAAATTGTCCATGTTGCTGCTTACAGCTGTATTTACTATGTTTTTGTATTGTTAAAAATGGCATAATAATGATGAAAACAATAATATTGAAGAATAATTATATTTAGAAAAGTAAAAGCAATTTTTTATTTACTGTGTTGCTTTTATCAGAATCAGAAAAACCTTTATATCCAGGGGATCATTTTTATAGAACAATAATTTCATAAAAAGTTTGAACCGCTCTTGACAAAAGCGACACACATTGAACCAATAAATACAAATATGTGTCAGATTTATTTATTTTTTTTATGGATGAAGAGACAGACTGACAGTTGGTTTGTGATAGTTTTTTAACATAAGAAATGATCAATTCTTGTCTTCACATTTATACCATCATATAAATTGTTAAAACACCTTTTATAAACGATACATATATATGTGGTGTGTTTTATCTGGGCCTGGCGTGTTGTCAGATAAACAGCTGTTTGTCAGCCGGTGTGTGTTTTCTGAACTGATCTGAGAGCAGCTGCAACCAGAAGCAGAACTCAGCAAATCAGCCTGACCTCTGACCCCTGAGAGTCCAGCTGTGAGGAGAGGATGACAGGAGCTCTGTAGGAGATCTACTAACACTTTACACTCACATGACAGTGTAACATCTCTCTCTCTCTCTCTCTCTCTCTCTGTGTCTATCTCTCTCTCTCTGTCTATCTCTCTCTCTCTGTCTATTTCTCTCTCTCTCTCTCTCTCTCTCTCTTGCTCTCTTCTCTTTCTCCATCACTTTCTCGTACTGTCTTGCTCATTTTCACACTGTCTCTTTCTCTGTTTTTCTATCTCTTTCTTGCTCTCTCTATCACTCTCTCTCTGTGTTTTTCTCTCGCCCTCCCTCTTCTGTCTTACCCCTCCTCTCCCCGTTTCTCTGTCTCTTTCTCTCTTCATCTCTCTCTCCCTTTCTTTAAGTTTTACTCTTTTTTTCAATCTCTCACTCTCTCTCTCTCTCTCACTTTTTCTTTTTCTCTCTCTCTGTCTCTCTCTGTCTCTCTCCCTCTCTTTCTGTCTTGCTCTCTTCTCTTTCTCCATCACTTTCTCGTACTGTCTTGCTCATTTTCACACTGTCTCTTTCTTGCTCTCTCTATCACTCTCTCTCTCTCTGTGTTTTTCTCTCGCCCTCCCTCTTCTGTCTTACCCCTCCTCTCCCCGTTTCTCTGTCTCTTTCTCTCTTCATCTCTCTCTCCCTTTCTTTAAGTTTTACTCTTTTTTTTCAATCTCTCACTCACTCACTCACTCACTCTCTCTCTCTCTCTCTCTCTCTCTCTCTCTCTCTCTCTCCGCTTCAGGCAATTACAGCAATGTTGCATTTGTCAATCACGTTCAGTTGTGCATGGTTTCCTAAAATAATTATCAGGTGAGTGGCATCTCGCTGCCTGGAGTAGCAGTCTGGTGGAGCCGAGCCCCAGAGTATTAATTACTGCGTGCGGAAATTTGCAGAGAAGCAAGTCTTTTAATGGCAGAACTGACGCAACATGATTGTTCTGATTTTTTTTTCTTTTTTTCAACTAACATGACAATCATCGCCGTCCCCGTGGTCATCAGCATAGATTAGCCGCAATCATCAGGGGAGACCATTACCAAGCTGTGTACCATTTGATAAAACCAGGCGTGCGCTGCCAGCTTTCTGTTGTTGCTTTTCAAAACAAGGCCGGCTTTCAGAAAGAAAGGGAGCGAAACAGCCCAAAAGTGGAGGTTTGTAATAGACATGGACGGCAGCCAGAGAGCTGGAGTGCGGCGCTATTTATCGGGGTGAAGGAGCTGCGCTTCTGGAGATTTCCACCAGAAGGGAATCTCTCAGGGAAGCACGTCTTCAAACAGAAGCAGGGAAGCGTTTATTCAGAGGGGCATTTCACAGAAAGCAGAGAGAGAGAGAGAGAGAGAGAGAGAAAGAAGAAGAAGAATGGAGGTAATGGTGAGGCGAGAGAGAAGGAAAACACGAAATTGAATTTGGACGAGGGAAGGGAGAGACGGGGCGAGAGCGAGAGAAGGATGAACGAATAAAGAGAGAATCAGTGAGCTGATGAGACAAGAGAAGATGGAGTGAGAAGATGAAGCGCGTCAGGAAGAGAAGCTCCTCGCTGAGAAGCTCGTTACCATCTCCACCTTCTCTCCGTCCACACAGACGATCCCTCGCTCCGCCGGGAGATCTGCTGCCGGTTTAATTAGTGTTCAGTAATTTCAATAATGAATGACAATTCATTGGGGCTTTTAGGTTGGTCCTCACGTCAGGAGAATCAATAATCTGCTGTTTTCCACCCTCCTCTTCTTCTCACGAGGAAGACGTGGCACATCGTTCCTTCAGAGATGGAGGGACGGGGAGGGAGATGGAAAGGAGTAGAAGAACAGAGAGGATGAAAAGAGATAGAGGTGGAGAAAGTTTAAAGAAAAAGTAGGAGGAGAATAACTGATTGAGCAAAAGATAAAACAAAATTGAAGGAAACTATGAATGAAGTTGGATGGGGAAGAAAGGTATGAAACAAGAGGTGGAGAAGTAGAGAGACAGAAAGGGGGGTGGGGGTGGAGAGATAGAGAGAGAGAGGGGTAATAATAATAATAATAATTCAACCTTTATTGGTCCATGATGGGCGGCAGAATGATAGAGGCAGAGCAAGAGATAGAGAGGTAGAGGGATAGAGCGAGAGAAAGAGAGGTAGAAGGATATATAGAGAGAGGTAGATAGATAAATGGATAGAGAGAGAGAAAGAGAGACAGGTACAGGGATATACAGAGAGAGAGAGGCAGAGCAAGAGAGAGGAAGAGGGATAAGTAGAGGGATAGAGAGATAGAGAGGCAGAGCAAGAGATAGAGAGGTAGAGGGAGAGAGAGAGAGAGGTAGGTAGATGGATAAATAGAGAGAGAGAGAGAGAGGTAGAAGGATAGAGAGAGAGACAGAGGCAGAGCAAGAGTACAGGTAGAGGGATATATATATATATAGAAAGAGAGGAAGAGGGATATATATAGAGAGGTAGAGGGATAGAGAGAAAGAGAGGAAGGATAGATAGAGAAAGAAAGTGATAGAGGCAGAGCAAGAGATAGAGAGGTAGATGGATAGAGAGAGAGAGAGAGAGGTAGAAGGATATATTTAGAGAGAGGTAGATAGATATTTGGATAGAGAGAGAGGTAGAAGGAGAGAAAGAGAGGTAAAGGGATAGAGAGAGAAAGAGAGGCAGAGTGATAGAGGCAGAGCAAGACATGGAGAGGTAGAGGGATAGATAGAGAGAGGTAGAAGGATGGAGAGAGAAAGACAGGTAGAGGGATTGAGAAAGAGAGAGCGCGATAGAGAGGCAGAGAGAGAGAGGGATTCAGATGATGTGAGGTGATGAAGAGGCAGGTCTCACTCCGTGAAAACAATTTGTCCGTCCTGTAGAGGGAGTGATGTGGATAAGTGAGCGGAGGCGAGGTGGGATTACGGATAATCCCTTGCTCCGCTCCACGCGGCCCCGCGGATGATGTACGTTCACGTTGGCGGCTCGTCCCGCGGTGACGGACGTAATTGATAATGGGATTTTTGACTCCAGAAGAGTTGAAATGTTATTATTAAGCTCCACCGTGATAGAATGAAGGAAAAGTCCAACTCCCACCGCCTACACACACTCTCCACTATATTTATGTGTGTGTGTGTGTGTGTCTCACTTTCGCTCTCTCGCTATCTCTCTCCGTTGTTTTCACCATCTCTTTCTTTCTCTCTGTCCTTCTTTCTCTCCTTCCTGTCTCCCTCGTTCTTTCTCCATCTCTTTCTCTTACTGTCTTGCTTGTTCTCATTCTGTCTCTTTTTCTGTTTTTCTATCTCTTTCTTGCTCCCACTCTCTCTTATTTTTCTCTCTATATACACACACCCGCACACACATTCTCTTGTGTGGAGTGATTAGTGAAGAGGAAGGACACACACACACACACACTTCATCAGAGGCATAAATAAACACACACGTGTGACTGGAGAATCAAGCGGAGAGTGTGAAGCGTGTGTTTGCCGAGCCGCGGGTCGATCGCGCACATGCTTTGCATAATAACTGTTCCTAAATGCGAGATATGAATATGTGTGTGAATTATTTCCCGACGTAATGGGATTCTATGTTAATTGTGTGTTTGAGACGCAGGTGGGTGTTTTCTCTACGTGTCGAGTCAGCGTGTTTCTGCCTTTCATTATGCCAGTATTTACACAAGACAGGCACAGAGTACAGTACAGTAAAGCTGAGCTCACACACACACACACACACGCTGTTATTTTTTTGTGGGGTCCCACCTGTGACTTATAAACAAATTAACCCCGCCCAGCCCAGACAAAGTCCCCACAAGTGACCCTAGGGCAGGGGTGTGCAAACTTTGTGATTCGCAGGCCACATTGAGTTGTAACATTTGATAAAGGGGCGGGAACCAGGCTTCCTGGTCAAGCAGCTGTCAATCACATTCTCACCAGCCAATCAGAGTAAGGGCCGCCCCTACGTGAAGCTTGTGTGAAGTGTGAAGGAAAAAAAATGATACGAACGTAAAAAATCTGAAATCGAAAAAAAAAGTTGCACACAAAAACGTGAAGATTGCCAGCGAAAAAAAAAACAAAAAACTAAACAAACGTAAAAGTGAAGTATTTTTCGTTCCGTTTCCTTTCCGAGAAAATTACGTTTGAAATTTTTGGCATCTGATTCCATAGACTGACAGTGTAAAAAAACATGTAAAAAAATTACTAGTACAATTCTTTTACATACATTTTGTGTTTACGGTTACGCTTTTTAAAATGTGTTACATAAAAAAGTTTAATAAACATTCATAACAGATTAACCAGACTTACATAAAAAAAAATTATGAATAATAATAAAATAAATTAAAAAAATACTTTTATTTAATTATTTCAAGTACAAGTTCGGATTAAAGAAAAAAACATGTAGAGCCTTTCTGGGTCATTAAGGGTCATCAAGTTGGGTGTGGGTCAATTCGACATGAATGCCTGTACACACACACACACTCGGTGCAGGGCGTGGCAGTGTGAGTTCTTCAGCAGTGGGACGGTTAATAATGCTGCCTTGTTCATTATTCATTGTACATTTATTTGGCGTAATTATGTCGTGTGTGTGTGTGTGTGTGTGTGTGTGGGCTCGTAATGAGACGAGAGGTTGTGTGTGGGGCGGCGTCCCTCCCCAGGTACATCACACTCTAATCAACCCTCATCGCCCGACTCTTCCACACACCAGAGTGTGTGTGTGTGTGTGTGTGTGTGAGAGAGAGACAGTGTGTGTGACAGGCGTCCATCTGTCTGTCTGAGGTGAAACACCTGGATGATGTGAGTGTGTGTGTGTCGTACTCTATGTCTGGTGTGTGTGATTGTGTGTCGTACTCTATGTCTGGTGTGTGTGTGATAGTGTGTGTGTGTGTGTGTCGGACTCTGTGTCTGGTGTGTGTGTGTGTGTCGGACTCTATGTCTGGTGTGTGTGTGATAATGTGTGTGTGTGTGTCGGACTCTGTGTCTGGTGTGTGTGTGTGTAGGACTATGTCTGGTTGGTGTGTGTCGGACTCTATATCTGGTGTGTGTGGAATGTGTTGGACTCTATATCTGGTGTGTGTGTGTGTGTGTGTGTGTGTGTGTGTAGGACTATGTCTGGTGTGTGTGTGATTGTGTGTGTGTGTGTGTCGGACTCTATGTCTGGTTGGTGTGTGTTTGTGTGTGGGACTGTCTGGTGTGTGTGATAAGGCAGTGATGGCGTGTAGAGGAGTAAACGCGGGCCGTGATGGCGTGTTCCCGCGGGGCGTGTGTGTGTGTGTGTGTGTGTTTACATGTGTCGCGCGGCCCCTCGTCTCCTCCGCCATATTGTAGCGCTGGTGCAACAGGTGCCGGCGCTTTACGCTTTCTCGCCTCGCCGCCGTCACACGTGATTGGCTGTGCTGCTTCAGCTTGAGCAGGAAATAAACGTTGGTTTGAGTCGAATCTCGATAGATTCAAAACTCGAGCTCGCGGGACGGAGTTTGGTGGTGAAGTCTTCCGACAGTCTGAAATGTCTTTTGTTTTCTAACTTGTGTTGACTGACTCAACATACGGACCGCTCGGCATCTCCCGTGTATTATACGTTTCTACTAGAGCCGCACCGTTCTGGATAAAACGAGAATCACGATTCTCTCTTCCCTCGATTCTATTCTATTCCATGTACGTTGCCAAACCGGAAAAAAAATGCAACCGTGATTAATGGCGTTAAAAATAATTGACGCGATTAAGCACGTAAAATTAATCATGTGGGTTAACGCATTAACTTTGACCGCATTACTTATAATCCTTTACATTTAAATAAGTGGAATGAAACATAATGTGATGTAAAAGTAACGTTGTGAAGAAAAAAAGCCACCAATAAACTTAAAAATAAACATTTCAAGGTACAGTATAATGTACAGTTGATGATTATCAAAATGATTAGCTCCGTTTAAAAGCACTTTTGAAATACTTGTCAAAGGATTATTATTTTGTAGACGGGGCTAGTAATTCTGTCCTCAACTGTAGATGTTTGCTGAGTGTCGTCTTCTGAATAAAATCTTTTTTCATGTGGTAAAATGTCGGAGTTGATAGCAGACTTACTCTACCGTTGTGTTTAATCACTCATTCTCCTCGTTTCTTTTCTTTTAAACTCGACTGCTGCCCGACTCACATCTACTGTTCTAGTGCAGGTAATTAGCACAGAAATGTCCGTCATCATCACGCCCAAAATACGACAAAAGTAATGCAAGATCATCTTTCCTTCATCTTTCTTTCACCTTTCCTTTTTCTTGTCATAGTCATAGTGATAATCATAGCCATTTACTTAAACATCAACAACCTGACGACAAATTGAATAAAAAGCAACAATTCTCTTACATATTTACACGTGCGCTTTGAGACAGTTAAAACTGTGAAAAGCGCCCTACAAATACTCATGTTATTTTTATTATTATTATTATATTTAAATGATGACGCACAACAGAGTTTCGCACAATGCGCGATCTGAAAGTTTGGCAGAATGGCATAAATGCTGAATTACGATTGTGAAACAGTAGAATCGAGATCACGATCTTTAACGAATGAACACTTAAACAATTAAACACTTATTTATTAATCGTGCTAATTTTTTTAATGTATTTATTTAAACTATTAATCGTGCAACTCTACGTTCTACTCATCTTTCCAAACGGCAATCTGTCATTCATCTCTACATCCATTGTTTTGTTTCCTCTGTCTATTCTCTCTATTTATCCGTCTGTCTGTCTGTCTGTCTGTCTGTCTGTCTGTCCAGTTATTCGGACACACACTCTGACTAATCTCAGCGCTCCGTCTGGACTCGGACCGGAAGCTTCCGCATGTGTTCTCTCCGTTTCTCGCCGCTGAGGGTGAATTACCGTCAGTCGCTGTCTATTAAACTGCAGATTTACAGGCTGACCTGTTCACCAGCTGTCCTGGGGATCCCGAGCGGTGTTCTGCAGGTGTCAGCAGCCCGGTGAATGATCTAGAACCTTCTGTAAAGCAACACATCTGATTCTCCTTACGTCCTGCGGCGTTCCGGTGTGTGCGGAAAGTAAATCCCGAGCTGAGGAACGCTCCGCTCGCCTGTAACTACTTCCAGATCCTTTCCCGGGAAAACCACACGGTTCTCGCGGTTATTCACGGCCGCATGTCCGACTTCCTCTTGTCGACCGCACTCATTCATCTCCATGTCAAACGAGCCGGAGAGAGCGGAGTGTCGTGGAGGCCGATCTTCTCGTGGTTGGAGGCTGTTCCAGCAGTAAATCTGCGTGAGCTAATGGAAAACACGCCGCTTTTAACCACATTTGATGTGTATACATGCGCTTAAGCAGCGTGTCTCCCATCAGAAGCTTGAATTGGCTTATATTTACAGTGGTACAGAGGTGTAAAGTACTTGAGTACACTTTGGGAATTTCTGTACATTTTGTAAATATACAATATGTATACATATGTAGTGTAATACAATGGATTCTAAAAAAATAAAAAATAAATAAAAGTACAACGAACGGGTAACGAAGCTGAAAACAAATCTTTAGACATTGAAACACTGAGCTTAGTATTTGTACTTGTATTAGTACTTGTACTTTATTGATTGCTTGAATTTTTGGGACTGAGTGAATTAATAGGTTGCTTAGATTTTTGATACTCGGTACAAGTACAAAGTAGCCAAAATAAGTAAAAAAATATTTACAATATGTACAAAATATAAAATACATTTCCCAAGTGTTCCCAAGCACTTTACACCTGCAGTGGTACCTCTCTTTACGAAATTAAGTTGTGCTGACAGCAGTTTCGTAAAGTGGAAATTGCGTAAAATTGGCCTCATTTAGCATGTAAATTTGAAAATCCCCCACAATAAAAAAAAAAAAAGTTTTTGTAATATGATAAAACGTCGTAATAACTGCAATAAAAGTAACATCTGCCATTTTTATTCTCACAATAATCTCTCACTCGGGTTGTACTTTAGTTCGTAAACATAATGAATCGGCACAGACACTGTTCTGAACGTCCGTGTTGTTGTAGTGTGTAGTTGTGTTGTCTGCGTTGTTGAAAAATAACACAATGGTGGATTGCACTCGAACTATTTTCACACTAATCATTGCTAAACCTGCACTGCCTTTCTCCGTATCAAAAAAAATTATTTTTGATACTTGTCGTCCATCCATCAATTTTGTGAACCAACTTTTTCCATTTCTGGGTCACGGGGAGCTAGAGCCAATCCCATCCACTATGAGCCTGAAGGCTGGACACACCCACTTGATTGACTTAATTCTCCCGCATGTTTCTGGACTGTTGGAGGAAATCGGAGACTCTGAGAAAACCCAGAAAGTCCCTGAGAAAGTTCTTCTCACCGAGGGGCGGTGGATTTGGTCACGTGTTTCCTGATTGGTTAACAAGTGGCGTCCTTTCCTTCACATTACGCAATCGTGAGGAAGTTTGTTGGGTTGTTTCCGTGCGAGTTCCGGTGACCTTGAGTCGCCCTTTGAATACGCCAGCCTCGCAATGCCACTCTTCCCACTGACCCGCCGCGCCACAGTCGTCCTGACTGGCGCGTCTCATTACGTCGACCTCATATCTTCAGAACAGCCAGGCCAGCGTGAGGAACATTAATCCATAAAACATGCTCTGCCTCTTCCAACACGCATCTGGCGGAGACGCATCAGCTCTAATAAGGTGGCGCAGCGGCGGGTTTCCTAAGTGAAGCGGATGCGGCGTCCCCCGGCACGCTGGAGCAGCTCCAGTGGATTAAGCCTTAATTAATCTATCATCTCTCCTTCCCCTCACTCATTCTAATACGTGCAAGCGTCTTCTCTCTCCAGGTCCCCGCTACGCTAAATTATGTATGTTTGTAGATCAACACTTCCCCTCGCCGAAGCTCACATGTTCATGTCGCGGTGTTTATCCCGTACCGGTGGCCCGCGACCCTCGACCTCCGCGGCCAGCGAGGCTCGTGATTGGAGGAGGCCCACCCTGCCTGCTCCCTGATTGGCCACGGGTGGTCCACGTCCCTCGTTTGCATGCAGACGTCTCCGCCTTGTCTGATCAGATAACGGTCTGGCCTGCGGAAGCCCCGAGCTGCCAATCTGGCAGATTGGATGGGATTGAAGAGGTTGGGGCTGGGCTTCTCGCCGAGTCCTCCGGGGGCCCGAGACGAGCTCCCACCGAGCAACACTCCTGTCAGCCCGTCCTCGCCCCGCTCCTCGTTACCGCTCTAACACCAGCAGGCAGTGTATTAATATGTAGGAGATCAAGAGATTATTGATTAGAATCACTTGCTTAATATCCCCTTGTCTGTCATTCCGCCGGCCCGGGCGTCTTTCATGATTTCTTCGCCTCTCGTTTGGTGTCACTCCATTTAAATATTCATGCCTCGGCTCGCTTTGTGCCACCGCTGCTGAATATCTAATTAATCTGTCAGAAGAGATACAATTTGCCCTTAAGGGTTATTATGAGAGGGGTCATCCGGCGCTGATCACACCCGCTCGGGCCGAGGGGGCAATTAGCCACGAGCAAGCAGTGTTTACCTTTCCGGCGCTACCTGTGGCCCAGCGAAGGGGAGTCTGAGGCGAGCTTTGAAGCCTCGGCACGCCACCCCAGATTATCCTGATCCAGAAGAAAGACGGCGAAGTCGAGAGTCTATAACAACATAATCAGCAATTATAGCCGGGAAACGGGGAGAAGCAAGAGCTTTATCTCATTAAAAGGAGCCGGGTGCCGTCAATCCCGGCCTCTCCCGCTCTCGTTCCCTGTCACTTGTGCTTTCGTTTGAATTCAAACGATTCGGCTTTAAAGGTGAGGAGAGAGCGATTGGGAAATTTAATTCGGGAGACGAGAGCTTGAGCCAATTAGCCGAGTCGGCGTGCTAAAATATGAATGACATTTGCTCCGCCGGAGCCCTAATGGAGGGAGGCATTAGCGCCGCCGTCACCTTATTTCCCGTCGTTATTGTTGCCTTAGTTCTTCTGTCGAATTACGGCCGCTAATTCCTGTTCCCGTTTCACCGGGCCTGTTAGCAAGCGGCTCTAACGAGCTCCTGAAAACGGCGGAACTTAAACGGAGCCGCCCATCAGAGAGAAAGTTAAACACTTCCGCACCCGGACGATTTACAGTGTCTCTCGCTCCACTCGTCGCCACTTTTTAATTCGCCTTTTTATGTGACTTGTTAATGTGCTCTTTTTAGGGCACTCCTAATGCCGCGCCGAACTGTAGAATATCACGATAAATCAAGGCCTTGCCCATCTAATAATAATTTATCTCACTCATTATTTTTTTATTCTCCCGCCACGTTATGGCAGCTAGTTAAACGCTGTCTGTGTGACCTTTGAGTGGGTTTCAGGAAAGTTGCTGCTCGGAAAAGTTGGCTATTCAAGGTTCTGAGAGAAAGTTCCACAGAGAAACATTTCATCATATGGGTTAATATGCAGAATGATCTTTTCCTGAAGGTGAAGGTCAAATATTGTTTATCCCAGGACTGAGGCATGTGGGTGTCTGTGTGTCGATCAAGGTCACTCCGGACCGGGATTGGAACCTGTGACCTCTTGGACTCAAAGCCCAACCCCAACTCGATACGTATTTTTCCATCATCCTTTCATTATTCTGTCTCTTTAAAACCTTTACGTTGCAAATAATTTGCAGCTGTATGTGTGTGCGTGTAAGGAGTAGTATCTGGTCCACAAATTAAAATCAAAATGTCGTTTGTAAGAAATGTCTTTATCTAGAACGTTTTTTTCCCCATCGTTTCTTGCTGCTCGCCGTCTTTTTGGTGACAGCGCCAAGATAACTGCCCATTTAAGGACCAAACTTCAGGAGGCGAGCGGCACATTTCCCCCGAGTCGCGTGGCCTGACAGATCACACTTTCAAGACCAATCGACATCATTTAGGAGTTTCCGGAATGCTGGAATTCCGGTTTCCGTCAAAATCGCCACGTACAAAGTTTGATCGTCGATGGGCATTCAAGCCGGGCGAGTGACGGAGACTCTTCTTCTAAACGCTGGAGTGTTCAGCAGAACTAATGGCCCCCAGAACACCCCATTCACAACTGCTTCATTTGGCGTAAAGGAACGTGAAATGTTTAAAGGCAAACAAGAGCGCTGGTGATGAACGAGCGTCTTATCGTGGTCAGGATGGCAGCGAGTGAGAGATCTTTAAATAGACGCTGATCTGCCGAGGGTCCGGCCTGGTCCCGCCCTTCCTGCGCTTTATTGTGGCATCTCTGGGGTGCCCGCTGACATTCATGGGCTCCGCCGAGGTTATTTACAGGGGATTCGCTGACAGTGAAACATGCTCCTGCCGTTCCTCGTGAACATGGCGGGACGTGTTTTTAGGAGCGAGGAGGAACATGTGCCACCCGAGACCCCCGACTGAACAGCAGAGTAATGACCATGTGCCGGCAACTCAATAAAACCCCCCGAAAGTTTGTGATGAGATTTACCGGCGACTCGAGACGCACAGCAAATCACGAGCTGCTCTTTATTTCATCAAAGAAGTTGTCATCACACATTTTTTTTTTCGTGTTTTTCTCTTTGTTGTTGAGGAACACACTCTCACCGGCCACTGCGTCGACTTCATCGCACTAGTACCAGGTCTTCAGAACTGCCATGACATCAATTCCACGAGGTTCTGGAGATGTTCCTCAGGGATTCTGTTCCACACTGACGTCAGAACATCACACATCTACTGCAGGTTTCTCAGTGGCTCGTCCTTGACGCCAATCTCCTATTCCAGCTGTTCTACTGGACTGACATCTGGAGACCATGGAACATTTGAGGACCGTGACTCATTATTATATTCAAGAAAGCCGTCTGAGATGATTCATGCGTTATCCTTCTGGAAGTCGTCTTCAGAAGATGACACACTGTGGTCATAAAGTGAGGCTTTTCTGGTGAGTGTGAGTGTGTGTGTGTGTGTGTGTGTGTGTGTGTGAACTGGTGTTATCTGACTGGAGCGGCGCCCAGTGTGTGCTGCTGCTGCTGCTGAGCATACGGAAAGCATAGGGAAAATGTTCATTTGCTGCGATTAGAAAATAATAGCAATTAATTCCAAGATTGCAATGAGAATAAATTAGATTAATAAAATGGATCGATGCCCATCTGTAGTATTTATTTATCTGACCCGATCTGGTAGTCTCGGGTTCACACTTGTCAGAGCTGGAAACAGGATTACGTGAGGAGGTTGTGAGCTTTATCCCAGTACTAATTTGAATCTGGAGCCCGAGGACTGATGGATTCTCCCTTCTGATGCCAACCAGGGCCCGAGTCATTACAGGGGCCGTTTGGCTCCAGGCCGGTGGGTTTCTGTTCTAGTTTCCTTCATGTCATGGGTCAGAGTGACTCTTCAACCTACACGCTCTAGCTTTTACTTCTGCAGAGATGTGCATTTTTTATTTTACAGTATATGCAGTGTATAGTGTCATACTCTCTCTCTCTTTCATCTTTCATTGTATGTGTCTTTATGTCTCTCTGTCTTTTTATCTGCCTATATAATAATAGACAAATTTTTTCTCCCAATTTATTATTGAACTTTATTAAAAAATCATAATTTTATTCTTTATGATTGATGTAATTCATGCACTGTCGTTATATCAAACGTCGTAGTTTATTACATTATTGTATGATCGTGTGTAAATAAGTGTTTTCATTGATCTAATCATCATCTTGTTTGTAGTGTGTGTAGACATTGTGCTTGAGAACTATGGAAACCTTAAAAATTAAAGTGTTGATTAAAAAAAACCCCAAAACGGAATTTGGTTTAAATTCCAAATAAATAAAACCAGTAACATAATTGCAATGCAATAGCATCTGCAACACTTTCCCACACATTTTCTGCGTTTTTTGAATCACTATATGTTTTTTTCCCCGTCCTATGTACACACACATACACACACGCATTTTTTTTCTCCGACTATGCAGATGTGTTACATCAGAGAGAGAGAGAGAGAGAGAGAGAGAGAGGTGTGTGTATCTAGGCCATGTGTTAATGGTGGAGTCACCACTAGGCCGCAGCTTCTCTCTATCCAGACATTAAAAAGAATTTGAGATTCACTCTGTTTCTTTGAGGATTCACTTCCTTTGAGATGCTGCTTCTTTTGAGCATTTCCAGAGTGTTTTTCAGCTCTGCGGACGCTCCACAATCACTTAAACCACACTCACACACAAACACACTCATACACACACACACACACACACACACAAACACACGCACACACGCAAACTCAAACACATACACACACACACACACACACAAACACACTCATACACACACAAACTCAAACACGCACACACACACAAACACACTCATACACACACAAACTCAAACACACACACACACACTGTATCTCTTTTTCTCTCTCTCTCTCTCTTTCTCTCTCTCTCCCTCCTTTCTCTCTCTCTCCTTCTTTCTCTCTTTCTCTTTTTCTGTCGGTCTGTCTGTCTCTCTCTGTCTGTCTCTCTCTCTCACTGTCTCTCTCACACTATCTTGCTCTCTCTCTGTCTGTCTCTCTCTCTCCATTCCTCCTTCTTTCTCTCTCTCTCCCTTCCACCTTTTTTTCTCTCTCTCTCTCCCCCTCCTTCTTTCTCGCTCTCTCTCCCTCCTTCTTTCTCTCTCTGTCTCTGAGAGGAGAAAGCGTTATTGTCTGTGTTAATGGTTTCTCTGTACATCCATTGAGCAATGCGTGATTTTCCGTCCGCACATCAATTATACAGTAATTATTAATCGCCGAAAACCGTGTCTCCCTCCTTCCCCGCGGTGGAATGGGAACGTCGGCGTTGATTCTCTCCGTCCTCCTCTTCCTCGGCAGCATGCGCCGCTAACCGCGCCATATTGCGCGTAACTTTGATTGACAGTAAGTGTGCATATGTGTCCAATCTGCTGGTCGGGACGCGTGCTGTCGTCATGATCTTTATTTATGTGTTCTGCTGCTGGCGCCGTGCGCGCTAACTGCCCATTCCACACTAAATTAATTAGTTTGGCAGCAGCCCGTGATGGGAAATTGGATCCAATCTGGTGTTTGCGGGGTGTTGGAGTGCGGCGCTCACTGGAGGGTGAGACAGGCTGCGATATGTGGGTCACACCCCTTACATGTCATCGCTTCACATGTTACAAATGGAAAAAGAAACGGAAAACAAGAATGTAGCATTATTATAGTTGTTAAATTAGCATGATTATCTCTAGAACAGGATCACTCTAGAGATGTAGAGAGTCTCAGCGCTGTGATTGGTCGATCAGCTAGAGGAGCGTGTACATCACTGTTATTGGCCGATCAGCTAGAAGAGTGTGCCACCCTGTGATTGGTCGATCTGCTAGAGGATTGCATTCCGTCCTATGATTGGTCGATCTGCTAGAGGATTGCGTTCCGCCCTGTGATTGGTTGATCAGCTAGTGGACTGCATGCTGCCCTGTGATAGGTCGATCAGCCAGAAGAGTGTGTGCTGCCTTGCGATTGGTCAATTGGAGGAGTGAGTACTGCCCTGTGATTGGCCACTCATCTCTCAAGGGTGTGTCCCACCATCAGTTGCTGTTTGGATTGTGACTGGTCGATCAGTTAGATGACTGTGTGCCGCTCTGGGATTGGTTGATAACATAGAGGACTGTACAGCCTTGTGATAGGTCGATCAGCTAGTGAAGTGTTTTCTGCCCTGTGATTGGTTGACCAGCTAGAGAACTGTGTACAGCCCTGTGATTGGCTGATCAGCTAGTGAAGTCTGTACTGCCCTGTGATTGGTTGATCAGCTAGTAGAGTGTGTGTACCCCCCCCCCCCCCNNCCCCCAGTGATTGGCCGCTCATCTCTCAAGTGTGAGTCCCACCATCAGTTTCAGCTTGGATCGTTTCAGCTCCCAGAGACCCAGAAATGAGCGAAGAGAGATGAGGATCCGCCTCCAGCGCCGCGTCGGTATTGCGGTCACGGTCTGCGCGCGCACCTGTTCCGACTGTTTCTCTCCCGTTTTGTTGCGCGTTTATTAAATCCTTTGTCGCGCTCGCACTTCTAATAACACGGCGGCTAATTAATAACTTCTACACAATTATAAATTAACTTCGGATCAAGACTCCGGCTTTGCATATGATTTCCCATAATCGCTAAAGCTACTGCCAAGACATGTCTCACATCAAGCGTAACTTCCTTATTTACCACAGACAGGCCGACTTCTCATCGGGTTTAAACGCACGGCAAACGATCTCTGCTGGGACCCCAAATCACAGCCTCGTGTTTCCATTTGAAAACGCATCCGTAATCGACATTTTCGCCTTGTTTTTTTTTTGTTTTTTTTTTCCCACCCTGAGCTTTGATGGAATTAATCTTAATATTTTAATATTCTGGAAGAGGATTGGCTCTTGGAGATGCTCACGGATGACTCGGCATGAGAGGAAGGAGAAGAGGAAGAAGAAGAAGAGGAGAGGGGGATGAGAGTCAGACTCCTCCGTAATTAAAGGTGCAGACGGCGCCGACGCCTTCGCGAGCGGCTCTTTAATATGGAGATGACGCTTATGTACTTGTCTTCACTTGAAAGGCGTTTTCCTAATTTACTTATTAATGACATGTAAATCTATTTATACTGAGGGTCTCGACTTTACTGGATCTCGCCCTAAAATCCGATGCTGGGAAAGCCAGGGGGAGCGGGAAGACGAGCCCGGCCTCCCATTCTTGTTCCGTGAAAAATTGATGGCGTCCATGTTAAATTTATTAATATTGCCGGCTGTCAGTCACTTTGCTGCGCTGTAAGTGAAATGCGACTTGACAGCGCGCGCATTAAAGATGCATGTCATTGTATTCAACAGAGATTAATGAAGCTGCTGGAAGGACCAAGCTAAACGAGGCCTGGAAATCTCGTCAGAAACAAAGCTTCTCCACTTCGGTGTCCTGACCCTCGCCCTCGTGTTCCTTGTACTCGTTACTCGTACGCACTTCCTCCGTCATAGATGGACAGACGAACCAATCAAGAGTCAATGTTACGGATCATTCGTTGCTCTGGACTTCACGAGGATGCTTGAGGAGATGTCTGTGGGAAGTTTGCGGTCAGTCGGAGGAGATATTAATCACGGTGTGTTTCTGTTCCTGATGCGAGAATGCGGCCGCTAAACGCTCGGTTCCCCTGCGAAGCCCATAAATTAAATATTGGTAAACTACATATTTAAATTCCTTCCCCAGGCAGTTTTTCTCCGGCATGTTTAGCTCTTCTCGTGCAGCGTAATGTTCTCAAGCTAATGGCTTGTTACGGCCTGGTTTTGCATTCCATTTGCTTTTCCTCCAGAATTCTTTATACGACAAATTGCTGGCGAACTCTGAAGGGAGGAAGAGGAGGAAGCGGAAACTTTCAGAGGAAAAAACGCGTTTCGCCAATATTCGCCCTTGAGCGATCGGGAATGTCGGAATCGGTTCGCCCCGTTTATTCGGAGCAGAGAGTCGTTTTCGGAGCAAGTCTCTTACTTCATGACGCTATTCAAAGGCGGCGATGCATTTTTCATATCAAGCGTGAATAATTATTTGTCTTAAGAGTGTTTATCTTTGCTTTAAGCTTCCGTTTAGATCACGTCTTTCAAGCTACAGACGATTACAGGACATACAGTGGCTGAAGCTGATCAATAATTCATCCGCGTAAACAAACGTCCTCTCTAATTTTATGTATTAGAATCATTGAGAAATTATTAATAACGTTCCAAGTTCATACGATCCAGAGTCACGTTTGTGTGAAGAGACGTTTTAGGCCGAGGATCGCACTCCTTTGAAAGATTAGAGTTTAGCTTTTAAAATTTCTTTTCCGGAAATTAATTATTCATGAAATATACATTTTAAAAAAATAGGAACCACCAGACAGAAAAGTGGAAATATGGAGTCCAGTTCGCAGACAGACGGGTGGATCAGTGCGCAGACAGACAGACGGGTGGATCAGTGCGCAGACAGACAGACGGGTGGATCAGTGCGCAGACAGACAGACGGGTGGATCAGTGCGCAGACAGACGGGTGGATGAGTGCGCAGACAGACAGACGGGTGGATGAGTGCGCAGACAGACAGACGAGTGGATGAGTGCGCAGACAGACAGACGGGTGGATGAGTGCACAGACAGACGAGTGGATCAGTGTGCAGACAGACAGACGGGTGGATCAGTGCGCAGACAGACAGATCAGTGCGCAGACAGACGGGTTGAGGGTTAGACAGGTGTAGTACAGATTGATTGTGATGTCCTCGCACACGCGGAGTTTAAGGGGAGGAGTCATGTGTGCGTGTGATTGGTCAGAGTGACGGGTGTTGGCGCCGCTCCAGAAGCTTCCTGGCGTGATGGTCCCGGTCAGAGGCGGAGCTTTCCCTCTCTCAGGTGGATGATTAAAACCAATTAGATCACTCCGGCTGCGTCAGCCTCGGGATTCTTCTGGCGAGGAAGAGGAGGAAGCTCCGCCCCCCGCTCCGCCCCCTCCAGCGCATCAGATTACACGCGCAGCGCAGGGATTTCAAAGGGAGATTTTCCATAAGAACATGAAAAGTCCTCAGAAGCCAGAGAGAGACGGGAAGCTTCCCCCCGGAGCCGGACCCCACACTCACACACACACTCACACACACACTCACTCACACACACACTCACACATACACACACACTTGTTTGTTGCAGAAGTTTTGGAGTGTAACTGGGGTCATACAGAGATGACCTCTCCTGTGCGTAAACATACACACACACACACACATAGGCTTCAGGACAGCGATGGTGTGTGTGTGTGTGTGTGTGTGTGTCATTTATCTTGAGATTAAACCCTGTTTAGATTCTTAATCCTGCTGTAAACGATTCTTCACTGCAGTTTTTCTCTAGTTTGCTTGTGTATCAGAGTTGTTTACCAAGACAAACCCTTCTCCATCTCTCTCTCTCTCCCAGTCTCTCTCTCTCTCTCACCCTCTGTCTTTCTCTCTCTCTTTGTCTCTCTTTTTCTCTTCCTCTCTCCATCTCTCTGTCTCTCATCTTTCTGTCAGTCTCTCTCTCTCTCTCTCTCTTTCTCCCTCTCTCTATCTGACATTCTCTTTCTCTGTCTTTTCCTCACACTCTGTCTCTCTAAATGTCTCTCTCTGTCTATCTCTCTCTGTCTGTCTCTCTCTGTCTCTATCTCTCTCTATCTGTCTGTCTGTCTGCCTGTCTCTCTCTCTCTCTTTCTCTCTACGTCTCTCACTGTATGTCTCTTTCTCTCTCTCTCCATCCCTCTCTTTCTCTGTCTCTTCTGTATCTCTGTCTCGTTCTATCTCTCTTTCTGTCTGTCTCATGTCTCTTCGTCTGTCTCTCTTGCCCTGTCTTTCTCTCGCTCTCTCTCTTTATCTCTATATCATTGTTTGTCTGTCTCTCACCCTGTCTCTCTCTCTCTATCTTTGTCTCTATCTCTCTCTCTGCCTGTCTGTTTATGCATGTGTGGGTTTCGTTCTCGCCTCTCATTTCAGATATATATACCGTACACATGACAGAGATTGATTTCACAGAGTGACACAGAGAGAGAGAGAGAGAGAGAGAGAGAGAGAGAGAGAGAGAGAGAGAGACGCGAAAAAGAGTAAGTGGGAGAGAGAAAGACAATTAAAGAGACAGAGCAAGAAAGAAAACAGGGTGAAGGAGAGACTCAAAGAGAGTGAGAGAGAGCGAGACAGACAGAGAAAGATAGATAAACTGAGACAGATATAGCTAGAGAGTGTGTGAGAGACAGAGAAATAGAGAGATAGACAGAGAGAATGAGAGAGACAAGAGCCAGCTAGAGAAAGAGACAGACAGATAGTGACAGAAAGAGCTAGAGAGACAGAGAGATGGAGAGACACACACAGACAGTGAGAGAGAGAGAGAGAGAGAGAGAGAGAGAGAGACATGAGACGGATAGAAAGACAGTGACAGAAAGAGATAGAGAGAGAGAGAGTGAGACAGAGAGAGAGAGAGACTGAGACAGAAAGAGCTATAGAGAGAGAGAGAGAGATGAGACAGATAGAGAGACAGTGACAGAAAGAGCTAGAGAGAGAGACTGTGAGAGAAAGAGAGACTGAGACAGATAAAGAGCGAGAGACAGACGGACAGAGATGGAGAGAGAGAGACAGACAGAGAGAGAGAGAGAGAGACACACACAGACAGTGAGAAAGAGACTGAGACAGACAGATAGAGCTAGAGAGAGAGAGAGAGAGACACACAGACAGTGAGAGAGAGAGACATGAGACAGAAAGAGCTAGAGAGACAGACAGAGAGAGAGAGAGAGAGAGACAGACAGACAGAGAGAGAGAGAGAGAGACAGACAGATAGAGCTAGAGAGAGAGAGAGAGAGAGAGAGACAGACAGACAGAGAGAGAGAGACAGGCAGACAGAGCTAGAGAGGGAGTTTGCTGTATTTCTTGTCAGCCGTGAGAATCTTTGCGCTGCTGGAATAATGTAATATCTGCCGCTCTGACTGATCACGACGGGCCGCAGAAAGATGATAAATGTGTGTGGAGACGGTGTAAAGCGTCTGAAGCGGGTATTGTCGGGGATTCCGTCTGCCGCGCTCCTGCAATAACTCGGCAGATCCTCTCTGAGCCGCGCGGATCTGTTTAATGCCTTATTATCTGAAGAATACACCGCTCATATTGCCTCAGCCCTTTGTCTCCTGACAAATTTACCTATTCTCCGATTCTGGTGATGCGTCTGAGCGGCGAGACTCTGTCAATCCCGCGCAAAGACGTGTGATTTAGCGCGCGGCCGTAAAGCCCGGCCAGACGAAATATATTCAGCGAGACGGAGAAGCGCGTGTGAGGAGCGGCTAATGAACTCGCGCTGACCGGTCCATCCGCTCGACTCGCCTCGTCCCCGGGGCCCGTTTGACTCGCTGGACTGTTTACTGCCCCTGTGAAGGACTCAGAGCTCCGGCCCGACCCTCCAGCGAGTGTGTGTGTGTGTGTGAGAGAG
>CM051500.1:97419-112966 GCA_028031935.1 Paedocypris micromegethes | reverse complement strand
AAAAGTGTGTGTGTGTGTGTGTGTGTGTGTGTGTGTGTGTGTGTAATGTGTCATTGTCTCGTGGGCGTGAATAATGCAGCTCGTATGTGGCGCGGCGCTTTCATTTGCTCTGGAGCGTCACTTTGCCTCTTCTCGTCTCGTCTCTTCCTTTATTCATGACAAAACTTGCGTCGGAACTTTAAATTAATTATAAAAACAAAAAATATATTTAGCGGCTTCTGAGAAGCGCGACAAGGCCCCGCGCAGCGCGGCGTTCTGTCACGGCGCCAGTGTAACCTCGTCATCCGCAGAACAAAGGTGAGGAACATCAAACCTGCTGCTGCATTTTTCCACTTGATGAATGAGTTTGAAAAGTCTTTTTTTTTCTTCTTGTGCGACTATCAAACACACACACATATATTTTTATTATTATTATGTTTTCCGCGGAGGCGCGGATGCATTTTTAATTCGATCGGTGAGGAGGACGAGAGTTTCCCGCTCAGATGTTTCCAGCGAAACTTCAGCTCCAGCGTCTCTGGAATCCCACGTGGTCAGAAGAAAACAATCAAAGGCGAGAGGAGCGAGAGGAGCGCGTGTCTGCCGAGCTTTGATGGAGTCAAATGACAGATAATCCCTCACCGCGCGGAGATTCTGTTAGATTCACACCTTAAGATGTTCCGCCGCTCGGAGGAGGAAACCTAATGCGCCGTGTTTGTGGAGAAGTGGACAGCAGATTCACCACTAAACTCCCTTCACACTCTCTCTCTCTCTCTCTCTCTCTCTCTCACTTTATCTTTCTCACTTTAACTTTCTTTCACTCTTTTGCCGCACATCGTTATCTTTCTTTCACAGATTATTTCTTTGTCTCTCACTTTTTCTTGCCTTTCATTCATTCATCTCTCTCTCTCTCTCTCTCTCTCTCTCTCTCTCTATCTCTCTCATTTTATCTTTTTCTAACTCTTTTGCTGCGCATCTTTATCTTTCATTCAGAGTTTGTTTCTTTATCTCACTTTTTCTCACCTTTCATTCATCATTTGTATGTGTGTGTGTGTTTCCTCACTATTCTAATCTTGTCAATCTTCTCTGCACTCTTTCTCTCTTTTTGTCACTTCTCTCTATTGCTCTACATCTCTATATATTTCTCCCCATCTCTCTCTTTTTTGCAGCTCTCTATTTCTGTGTGTCTCTATATCTGCCTCTCTCTCTCTTTTCTTTCTCTATCTCTCACTTTATCTTTCTCTCACTTTTTTGCCCCACATCTATATTTTTCTTTCACAGTTTATTTCTTTGTCTCTCACTTTTTCATGCCTTTCATTCATTCATCATCTCTCTTTCTCTCTCTCTTTCACTTTATCTTTCTCAATCTAACTTTCTTTCATTCTTTTGCCGCACATATTTATCTTTCTTTCACAGTTTATTTCTGTATCTCACTTTTTCTTGCATTTCATGCATCATTTGTGTGTGTGTGTGTGTGTGTGTGTGTGTGTGTGTGTGTGTGTGTGTGTTTCCGTTTCCGTGTTTCCTCACTATTCTAATCTTGTCAATCTTCTCTGCACTCTTTCATTCATAATCTTTCTTTCTTTTTGTGTGTGTGTGTGTTTCCTCACTTTTTTATTCTTGTCAATCTTCTTTGTACTTTACTCTCTATTTCTCTCTCTCTCTCATTCTCTCTCTCTCTGTGTGTGTGTTTCCTCACTATTTTATTCTCGTGAATCTTCTCTGTATGTAACTCTCTATTTCTCTATCTCTCCCTCTTTCTATGTCTCTCTCTCACTCTTTCTCTCTCTCACTTTTTCTTTCTCTCACTCTTTTGCCCCACATCTATATCTTTCTTTCACAGTTTTTCTTTCATTATTTCTCACTTTTTCTTGTCTTTCATTCATCTCTGTGTTTCCTCACTGTTCTGATAATGTCAATATTCTTTATACGTTACATTCTATACATACAATTTTACACTTTATCTCTTTTTATGTCTCTCTTTCTCTCTTTCTTTATTTCACTCTGTATTCAGCCTTTTGCCTCTTTCTATTAAGTCATCATTTATGTCGCACTCTTTCTAACTTCCTCCGCCGTGTATATTTAAATCTTTTATCTATGTGCTACTCGCTCTTTACTCAGCGTAGTTTAGCGCTTGCGGTGGATGTAAATGGCTCCTGCTGTGACGGCGAGGTGTTTTCTGTTTGCACGTCTTACTTTAGTCCTTCTTTTGTCATCCTGAAAAATAAATGATGCGGAGAATGATGGAGAATGTTTAAAGATTGAGGGCAGTCGAGCAGCAATTAAACGAAACTCTGGGGGAAATTACCTACAGAAATGGAACGTGAACTCGGTGTCTGGTCAAATGGCTTTTCCTTGTTCTGCTTTCTGCTACTTTACTGCTACAAAAAAGTAAGAGTGTGTGTGTGTGTGTGTGTGTGTATAACATACTCATATACTGTATTTACGTGAATATAAGCACCCTTTCATTTAGAATTTTCGACGCTAACAAACTTGGGCGGTGCTTATAATAAATAAGTCTTTAAATAATGCGTAGGCAAAAGTATTTTTTTAGACAGTATATTTTATTGTCTCAAAAACAGAAATAAAGAAACATTAGACACGCTGTGACATTTAACAGAGACAAAATAACACTACAAGAAGTGAGATTAAGCTAAATACAATCATTAATTTTTATAACTAATAACAATTTGTTATGAAAAATAAAAAACACTAATAATTCTGATAACAATCAATAATGATTATAGGAGTTGGAGTGTAAATAAACTAGAATATATTTGTTTATGCCATTATTCAAGTAAAAACGACATTGAAGTGATATGAGTCACAAGTTAGGTTTTTTAAATAAAGAAATAATAGTATTTTTAAGAGAAATATTAGAGTAATATTTATTTATTTATGTCGGTAAATATTGCATTCCACTACGTTTAATGAAATGTACGTATTTGATGGTGGGGGTTTTTTTTGTGTCAAATTAGAGTATGGCTTTATCAAACACGCAACAAGTTTGAAATTGCACATTATATTTTGTCTTGTTCATGTTTTTTTTGCACAACCTATTTATTGTTGTTTCTATCTTTTCTTCTCTTCGCTCTTTGCATCTTTGACTTCACTGTTGTCATTTAAATGGTCTTTATTCTTTTGGCTTTAAATACTTCTTTCTTTCAGTAGTACACAAAAATTCCCCAAAGTCCTGAGTATTTGTAAGGCGCTTTTCGCAGTTTTAACCGTCTAGAGCGCACAACCCTAGTGAGATTAATAAAGTCCGTCTGATCTGATCAGGTGAATATTCCTGGTGTAATTACAGTATGTGGAGCGTCATGTGTGTGTGATACTGGGCCGGTCCGGGTCTGGTGGGCGCGCTGGGACGTTTAGAAGTGGGTTATGCGTGTGTGTTTAACACACAACAGCCTGCAGTTTAATTACTGTCTGCGGTTTGGGCCTGAACGAAACCTGCGCCGGCGTTTAAACGCTTTACCGTCACCTCAAAGCCACTACACATCGGAGCAATTACACGTCAACAGCTGGATTAACTCCGCCTCGCTCTGGACTATCAATGAGTGTGTGTGTGTGTGTGTGTGTTTGTTATGGCGATTAGAATGAGAGCTGTTTTTATAATTGCTTTTCTCCCCGTGGCAGGACGAGCCCAGAGGGTCGGATCTGAAGAACCGGAGCAGGTTCTCCTGGGGAAGCGCACGGGACCCGCAGACGCAGATTAATTGTGTGCGGTTCTGGGCCTTTAATTTGCAGGGTGGGAAATGACTGTGTAACCTAATTAAACACCGACTCCTTTCAGATATCTGTCCAGCTGCAACCCAAGCCGCGCGGCGCTGAATGTCGCGGGCCGTAATTGCGCGGCGCGCGGTCAGAAGCCACAGACGGCGGTTCTGAAGGCCCGATTGGACGGTTTCCTCCGGTGATCAATTTACGATAAAGCTGCGGAATCTCTTCGGCGCGGACAGCAGCACGTCACTAATTAGCATCTGCGTCGATGTGGAGCACAGCTGGAAATCCTGAAGAGACGTCACAGCAGCGACTGGAGAATCACCATAATGATGTCTGGAGGTCTCCTGAAGAGACGGACGGACAGACCGTCAGGGCCTTCAAAGTCTTCACAACAATACAAGCGGTAGCTATGCATATACATTTATTAAAAACGTTGTAGTGTTTTCGATAGTCGAAACATCAAGTTAAACCTTTCAAATGAAGAGTCTGGAGTAAAGTTTGCCATTTTAATTCTCTTCATATGTCTTTTGTGTAGGCATTTTTCTTCTTTTTTTTTTTACTGAATTTTTTACCAATTTTCGAACACAGTTGAACAGTGGACATTTTTCTTATTCGAAAAACTGTTTTCCCTAATTGTGTGCCATAGTGACACAATTCTTCTATAAAGATATTTTCACATATTCTTCTTTAAAAACTATGTTTTCCCTAATTGTGTCCCATAGTGACTTTGCGTTGGTCTTGAACTAAGAAAAGCGCCTTATAAATAAACTTAAGACGGTGAAAACTGTCAAATAATGAATTACTCTCAGTGCATACAGAACTTGTGATAGGTCAATTGATTAATACAAAAACACTCACTATTGCAACCACTGAAAAAAAAGTGACGTTTGTTGCTCTTCATTTCTTTGAATGCCTAAGTTGTTTGTTTAGCAATTTAATGGAATTAAATGTGGAATATCGGGACCGGACGTGGGTTAATCCTAAAAACACTTAAACGAGCCATTTCGATAGTCAGCAGAGTGCGTTAATTTTTAAATAAGTAAAAATAAATAAGTAAAAATAAAAGGGAATAAAAAAAAACTGACCCGGTTTGCGTATGGTTTGTAAAACTGTTAAAACGATAAAATCTAAGATACCACCCGTTAGTATAGCAAATAGGAGGATAAAATGTTTTTTAGGAGCTAAAATAGTAATAAAAGGGGCTAAGAATGAGTCGCCCGTGATCTAAAAGTAGAAACCATTGGAGAGTCGGGCTCACCTGGTCCCGTGGAAGGGACCGCTGTACCATAAGAAAGTACAGCTCCAGCTTCTTGTAAACCTGTGGTTGGGGTTAGGATTAGGGTTTAAGGGCTAATATTAGGGTTAGGATTAGGGTTTAGGGGCTAGGATTAGGGTCAGGATTAGGGTTTAGGGGCTAATGTTAGGGTCAGGGTTAGGGTTAGCATTAGGGTTTAGGGGCTAGGATTAGGGTTAGGGTCAGGATTAGGGTCAGGATCAGGGTTTAGGGGCTAGGATTAGGGTCAGGATTAGGGTCAGGATCAGGGTTTTAGGGGCTAGGATTAGGGTCAGGATTAGGTTCAGGGTTAGAGTGCCCTGGGCTGAAGAGCTAGCCCTATCTGTCTTCAAAGTTCTTCTAACACTCTTCTAGTTGTAAAGCGTTTTAGTTCAGTCAGTTTAGCGGTTATACTTTGCCCTTCTCGTGCTGTTCCCTTTATAGTCTCCAGTCTATAAAGTCTCCAGGTGTCTACAGGAGCTTCTGTTTGCGAGGCAGCGCTAACATGTTCAGCTCAAACATATAGTTTCCAGAGCCCAGCTGTGAAACACACGGACGGACTGACGGATCAACCTTGACAAATCCAAGCGAGAAGTGTAAGGTTAGCATGTGTGTGTGATGTGTGTTATTGCGTAAGGAGAGTATTGTAGTGTGTGTGTGTGTGTGTGTGTGTGTGTGTGTGTGGCTCTGTAAGCCGTCGGGATCAGGACCGGCCCCCAGCTGGACCCTGTAGATCCGTCCCCGGGGAACACAAGGCCTCTGCGTTCGAATCCGTATCGATCCGGGATGCTGATGAAAGAAGCTCTGGTCACCTTCAGGCCTGTGTGTCCCGCGGCTACACCACAGCCCCCCGTGTCACTGCAGTCAGATATATATATACATAGAGAGAGAGAGAGAGAGAGAGAGAGAGAGAGAGAGAGAGAGAGAGAGAGAGAGAGAGAGAAAGAAATAGTATTAGAGAGAGAGAAAAAGAGTTGGGGAGAGTATGTTATAGATATAGTATTAGAGGGAGGGAGACAGACAGAGAAATAGTATTAGAGAAAGAGAGAAGGGGGAGAGAGAGAGAGAGAGAGAGAAGGAGTATGTGAGAGAGAAATAGTATTAGAGAGAGAAAGACCGACAGACAGAGAAATATCATGAGAGAGAGAGTTGAGTATTGGAGAGAGAGAGAGAGTTGGGTAGAGTGTGTTTGTGTGTGTGTGTGTGTATGTGAGAGAGAGAGAGAGAGAGAGTATTAGAGAGAGACAGACAGACAGACAAATAGCATGAGAGAGAAAGAGAGTTGGGTAGAGCATGTGACAGAAGGTCAGTATTACACAGGGAGAGATACACAGACAGACAGAAAGAGAAATAGTATTAGAGAGAGAGAGATACACAGACAGACAGAAAGAGAAATAGTATTAGAGAGAGAGACAGTAATACAGAGATACAGTTTTTCAACATAAAGGACCCAGTGCAGTTGTAAAACAACAAAATAAATATACTCACGTGACTCATTTGAAACGCAACATTTGCGAAAGCAATGCATTCACAAAAGAAGAAAAAGAAAATGTTCCACTTCTTCACAGCCTGATGATGATGATGATGATGAAGAGACACTGGCCTTGTGATGGTTAAACGCTGATAAACGTGGTACAATCAGTGACGGCGTTTGATCCTGAAGATGCTCCGGAGGCTCGTGTGGAGCTTCAGGAGTCTGATGGAGTCGGAGCTTCGCACGAGGCAGGTACCAGATCAATGCCGCATCAGATCCGTTTCCCCAACGCCACGATCCGATGCGGAAAACTGCGCTGCGGGGGGTTTAATTACCGCGCTCCGCAGGTCTGAACACCGGCCCATTGATCAGCCTCGATGTGAAGATCACAAGCTCGGCGGGACGGAGACGGACAGGGAAGTGAGGGAACGCCGGGCGTGGCCTTCAGGGAGGCGGATGCGGATCTGAGCGTCTCCTCCGAGATCTCCCAGCATACTGAGGAGGAACAAGCTCCCGTCTTTGTGCTTTGTCACTATCAGGACCTTGTCCCGCAACCTTGAGCGCACACTCCCTCGGTGAAGACACCTGGGGAAAATTACAGAGGAACGGGTTTGTTCTCCATCGCTCTTCGCCGCTGCCCGGGTTTAATCTACTGCAGGCTGGCTTTTTAATATCTCCCCGGAGCTCCGCGGGTTAAAAGACTTCCCGAAAATACACCACATGATCAGCAGAAAACCTAAATAGAGATTTGAGTCTTCCAGATAAACTTCTGTTGTGCTTTAGAGTTGATTTATTGGCCCGAAGTCTCCTTCTGACACGCCATTATACATGCTGTGTGTGTGTTTGTGAGAGAGAGTTGGGTAGAGTGTGTGTGTGAGAGAGAGAGAGAGTTGGGTAGAGTATCGGAGAGAGAGAGAGAGAGAGAGTTGTGTAGAGTATGGGAGAGAGAGAGAGAGTTGGGTAGAGTATGAAAGAGAGAGAGTTGTGTAGAATATGGGAGAGAGAGAGAGAGAGCGAGAGAGTTGTGTAGAGTATGGGAGAGAGAGAGAGTTGGGTAGAGTATGGGAGAGAGAGAGCGAGAGAGTTGTGTAGAGCATAGGAGAGAGAGAGAGAGAGTTGGGTAGAGTATAGGAGAGAGAGAGAGAGTTGAGTAGAGTATAGGAGAGAGAGAGAGAGAGAGAGTTGTGTAGAGTATAGGAGAGAGAGAGTTGGGTAGAGTATAGAAGAGAGAGAGAGAGAGAGTTGGGTAGAGTATGGGAGAGAGAGAGAGTTGGGTAGAGTATAGAAGAGAGAGAGAGAGAGAGAGAGAGAGAGTTGGGTAGAGTATAGGAGAGAGTAGTGTAGAGTATGGGAAAGAGAGAGAGTTGGGTAGAGTATGGGAGACAGAGAGAGAGAGTTGTGTAGAGTATAGGAGAGAGAGAGAGAGAGAGTTGGGTAGAGTATAGGAGAGAGAGAGTTGGGTAGAGTGTGTGTTTGTGTGTGTGTGTGTGAGAGAGAGAGAGAGAGAGAGAGAGAGAGAGAGAGAGAGAGAGAGAGAGAGAGAATTGGGTAGAGTACGTAAGAGAGAGAGTTGGGTCGAGTGAGTGAGTTAGCATTAATTTACATATTACACCTCAATATCCAATATGACAAGCTTCAGTCATTTAATCATGATTAATTTGATAAGGAAAGTGTGATTAACGATTTTACAAAAATTAATTGTTTGACAGCCCTATTATGTTTTTATTTTTTTGGATGTTTATTGAGAGAAAAAAAAAACCCAGAATTTTGTGAGTTGTAAATCCTTTTTCCTCCACCTTTTGTTTTTTTCTTATATTTATATATTTATGCTAATATATGTTAAAAAGGAAAAAAAAGACTGAGTCAGAACAAACTCAATTCCTTGTTGTAAATCTCAACTTAAATAAAGTTTCTAATTCTAAATCTGGACCTGAATCATTTTTTGTTTTCTGGGGAAATTTAAATTTTACTTATTTAATTTCATTTTATGCCGTTAATAGTATGTGTGTGGGTGTGTGTGTGTGTGTGTGTGTGTGTGTGTGTGTGTGTGTGTGTGTGTGTAGATTGACAATCCCCAGCTGGGACCTTGTCCAGGGTCGAATCTGTTTCATGGGCAGCAGAGTTTCACCCCCCCCACACACACACACCCCTCCGGCCCCGGGACCGTCCCAGCTGAGCGTCACTAATCACGAGGCGACGAGAAACAAGACTCGGTTAATTCGGCCAATTAAGCGCGAGCGTTGTTTGTGGCCGCAACATTTAGTGTTGGTGAATGTGTGTGAATTGTGCCCCGCAGCCACGAGTGTGTGTGTGTGTGTGTGTGTGTGTGTGTGTGTGTGTGTGTGTGTGTGTGTGTGTGAAGTGTGTTTGAGTGTGAAGACGAGACTTTAGACTGTTACAGTGAGTGTGTGTTACAGTTACAGTGGGGGAGGGGCTTGTTATCTCACAGATTGACTAAATCAGATAGTCAACGTTTATACCTCAAAAAATTTCCTTTTTCCCCCCACCTGTATTTTCCTCTCATCTCTTACTCTCTTTCTCCCTATTTTTCTTCTTCTCTCTCTCTCTTCTTCCTCCTCTCTCTCTCTTTCTTCCTCTTTTTCTTCTCTCTCTCTTTCTCCCTCTTTTTCTTCTTCTCTCTCTCTCTCTCACTCACTCACTCTGCGTACCTTCTCTTCCTCACTGTCTCTCTTTCTCTCTCTGCCTCTATTCTTCTTTTTCTCTCTCTCGCTATTCCTACCTCCACTGTTGCTCTCTTTCACTGTATCTCTCTCTCTCTCCCTCTTTCTCCCTCCCTATCTCCCTCCTTTACTTTATTGCTGTCCCTATTTTCTTCTCTTTACTCCTTTTTTTCACACTCTCCCTCCTCCTCTCTTCTTCTCCCTCTGTCTCTCCATTTTTCTTCTTCTCTCTTTCATGCTCTCCCTCGCTCCTCTCTCTCTCTCTCTCTCTTTCTCCCTGTCTATCTCCTTTTTTTCCTTTTTCTCTCTGTTTCTGTTTCATTCTGTCTCTCTTCCTCTTTCTTCTTTTCCTCTCACTCTACCTCCTCTTTCTCATTGTATCTTCCTCTTTCTCTCACTCTTTTTCTCTCTCACTCTCTCCCTTTTTTCCTTCTTCTCTCCTCTTTTTTTCTGTATGCCCCTCTCTCTCTCCCTCACTCACTTTCTCGCACTCTCTCTCACTCATACTCTCACCCTGTTTCTCCCTCTTTCTGTTTCTCTCTCTCTCTCTCTTTCACTCTCTCTTTCTCTCACTCTCTGGCGCTCTCTCTATCTCTCTCTTTTCTCTCTATCACTCTCTCTCTCTATCACCCTTTGTTTCTGTCTCTCTCTATCTCTCTTTTCTCTATCACTCTATCTCTCTCTCTTCCTCACTCACTGTCTCTCATTCTCTCAGTCTCTTTTTCTCATACGCTCACCCTCTTCTCCCTCTTTGTGTTTCTCTCTCTTTCACTCTCTCTCTCTCTCTCTCTCTCTCTCTCTCTCTCTCTCTCAGAGCGAGTGATAAAGCTCCTGCTGGCAGATGGGCAGGAGTATCAGAGATTGTCTAATCCCAAATCTGCGTCTCCTCTCTGAATCCAGGGGAGCGTCAGGAGCAGCTGCCACACCGACGCCGTTTCTGCTCGTCTGCACACAACAGCTGCATCAGGCCTGAATTATTCACCGTCCAGATGCAGACTCTCCTCCTCTCATCACAACGCTGTTTGTTAAAGTCATTACGCCCATCTGTGTGGGACCAACCCGACTCGTCCTCCCGTCCGGAGGCTGATGGTGAAGAACACACGTGACCCGCCAGGACTTTCAGTTCACTCACAGCATCGCACCTCCTTACATCTCTGATCTCATCCGCATCACCACACCATCATCACCAATCAGATCCTGTTCATCTATCGCAGGGGTCGGGAAGACAGACAGGTAGATATAGAGAAAGACACAGACAGAGAGACAGGTAGATATAGAGAAAGATGGAGAGATAGATGACAGCGAGAGAGACAGATAGATAGATAGGCGTGTGGGTGGTCAGATAGATAGATAGATAGATAGATAGATAGATTGATGGATGGATGGATGGATGGATAGATAGATAGATGGATGGATGGATAGATTTATATACAGACAGGCAGGTTATCATTGACAGACTGATAGATGGATGGATAGATAGATAGATAGACAGACAGGCAGGTTATCATTTACAGACAGACTGATAGATGGATGGATAGATCGATTGATAGAAATATGGATGGATAGATAGCTAGATGGATGGTTGTATAGACGAATGGATGGATAGATCATCTGAAAGTATATCGACAAACCTACACCAGTTCAAATCTCAGCTCAAAACACATCTGTTTAGCTCAGCACACCCTCCATAAATGTTGTGTTTTTTCTGTGTGTCACTCTATCTACGGTGTCCTCGAACCTTGAAAGGCGGCAAAAATAAAATGTATTATTATTATTATTATTTTGCTCTGGTCTCATCTCGAGGAAAGCCGAGGCTGCTGGTGTTGGGCCCACAGGCGGAGGAGGAGCCATCACTGCTGTGAGAAGCTGACTATTCATCACGGAGGAGAAGAGGAACAGAATCCCACCACAGTGACAGCCATGTTCAAACCGCACACACAGAAGACGCAACAAGCCCTGTAGCTAAACATGCTATTGATATGCTCTCTCTCTCTCTCTCTCTCTCTCTCTCTCTCTCTCTCTGTGTCCCTCCCTCAGTCTCTCTCTCTCTCCCTCCCTCAGTCTCTCTCTCTCTCAGTCTCTCTCTACCTCTCCCTCTCTCTTTCCGCCTCACTCACTTTTCTCTCTCTCACTCCTTTGCTCTCTCCATTCCTCTCTCACTCTGTCCTCTTTCTCTACCTCTCTCTCCCTCTTCATCTCTCTCACCCTCTTCCTGTCCCTTTCTCACCTTTTCTGTCTCTTTCATTTCTTGCACTCTCCATTCCCCACTCCCTCACACACTCTGTCCTCTTTCTCTCTCTTTATCTCCCTCACTCTCTCACATTTTCTCTCTCTCTCTCACTCCCTCTGTCCTCTTTTTCTTCCTCGCTCTCTCTCCCTCACTCTCTCATTTTTTTCTCTTTCACTTCCTTGCTTTCTCCATTCCTCACTCACTCACTCTGCCCTCTTTCGCTGTCTGTCTCTCTCTTCCTTCCTCACTGTCTCTCTTTTTCTCTGTCCTTCACTCACTCTGTCCTCTCTGTCTCGCTTCCATGATCTCTATCTCTTCCTCTCTCACTCACTCTGTCCTCTTTCTCGTCCTCTCTTAATGCTCTGTCCTCTCTCACTCACGTTGTCCTCTTTTTCTTTCTCTCTCTCTCACTTCCATGACTCTCTCTCTTCCTCTCTTTCTCACTCACTCCATCTGTCCTTTCTTTTCCTCTCTGTCTCTCTCTCACTCTCTCTTCCTCTTGCTTTCTCTCTGGCTTGCCCGCTTCCTAGTTCTCTCTCTTTCTCTCCCTTCCCTCCTCTCTCTCTCTCTCTCTCTCTCTCTCTCTCTCTCTCAGTGTCCTTTTTGGCTGTCTCTCTCACACTCACCCTGTCTTCTTTCTCGTCCTCTCATTCTGTCTCTATCTTGTTGTATTTCTTCCTTTTCTCAGACTTTCTCTCTTCCTCTCTCTCTCTCTCTCTCTCTCTCACTCACTCACTATCTGCTCTTTCTCTTCCTCTCTCCTCCCTTCTTGCCCTCTCTCGTTCTTGCCTTCTCTCACTTCTCTCCCTCACTTTATCTCTTTCTGCTCTGCTCTCTTTATCATTCTCTCACTCTTTTCTTTATTGTGTGTTTGTGTGTGAGGCAGCAGGATCGGCCTCAGGATTGAAGTTCTCCAGCACATGACGAGGAGGCGGAACCATCTGACGTTCACACCTCCACCCGGAACTCCGCCCTGAGTAAGTGAAGATTCTCCTGATCAAGGAAATGTTTTTTTTTATTTCATCTGGCTGTGTTTTCATTGATTTGTTCACCAAACTTTAACGTGTACCACTCCACACCCCAGCTGAACACGACCTAAAGTCCTCTGTAGAATTAACGTAACTGATGACATCATCAATGACATCATTAATGAGAAATCAGGCAGGAACTTCTACATTACATGAGATTACACAGTTTTGAGCAATGTCATGAAACTTTCAATAGATACCCATGTGTCTTAATCCATGTGTCTGAGGTATAATGAGATAGAACAACAACTTATTCAAATAAGTTGCCTTATAAAGAGACTTTAATATGCAGACAATCTGCTCTATTGGTCCATTTAACAGACAGGCAGCAACAGCGCCTCCCATTATGTTAATGGCAAACAGGTGGAACTGCAGCTGAGTCTCTGCTCACGTAAGGAGACACAATATTGGTTAATTACATAATTACCTCATTTAAACATCTATTGTCTTATTTTAGGACAAATCGCTTCAGTTGCTCCTTCTTACAACAAAACAAGATCATGTAAACCTGTTTATGATTTATTTTAAAGTTTGAAAGAGTTAAAAAAAATTGCGTACAGCACTTGCATGTTTTGCATGCTTGCATGATTCTCATTGGCTCATTTTCCATTCCAAGGAACGACATCTTCTCTTACTCCTCCCCTCGACGTTTTTACTTTAATTTAAGAAATGTATTTACTTTACACTACAAGACATACTTTTATTCTAAATCAAAGCAAGCGTTTTACATCACACTGATGGCTAGGCAGAAAATGAAATGTTCCGAGTTAGATGAAGTATAAAAACAACACGCCTTTGTCTGAATCGTTCAATCGCGTTGATCCACTGTTTTGCCTTAAACCGGCTTCTTGTGCTTTTGAATATTCATGAGGCCCGTGAGAAGTGTTCGCTAACGTGCTGCGCTCCGGCGCCGCTGACGGGACGATCAATGCCGCGATCAATGTGGAACGCACAAATTGTTTTATTTGAATGGAAACTGTTGTTTCTGGAGCTGATTAATTGCCTGGTTCCTGACCTGGTTCGCTCGCTTCTACTGTAACTCACGCGAGTGTGAGGGACGAGTGTGATGCGCGCGCGTGTGTGTGTGTGCGCGCGCGTTGGTTAGCGGAGAAGGGCCCCTGAGGGCCGCGCGGGAAATACAGGAACACTCGCAGACAAATTAACTAACGCCGCTCTGATTAAACGCCTGAAATGCAATCTCATTTCTCTCTCTCGTTTCTCTCACTCGTTTCTCTCTCTCCTTAAATTACCAATTTGTCAGAACAAATGAAGCCGATATGCTTTGCTTTTTCGTCGTCTGGAAACGTCCGCTCGTCTAATTCCACATGACAGGAGTCTTCACCTTCATCACTGCGACATCATCAGAGCTTGATTCCACCATGATCACGGACTAGTGTGTGTGTGTGTGTGTGTGTGTGTTTGTGCAGCCGAGTGTCCGTTTCTACGTGTGTTTGCTATTATTTCTAATTTTATTCTATTTGTATATTTTCTCAAATCTTTGATTTTAGTTTATGGTGTGACCAACATGCGCTTTGAGACAGTTGTAACTGTGAAAAGCGTCTAACAAATGCATTGAACTTGAACCAATCCGAGGCTGCTGCAATTTCCTTATACCATGTGTAATGACAATAAAAGGATTCTGATTTATATTAGATTTTTAGATAGTGAGAATGAGGATGGTGAGAATTGAGTGTGTTTGTGCAGGCATTGAGCATTGTGGTCACTTGTGGGGACTTTGTCTGGGATTCGCGACTTTGAAGCCTGTTTGTGGGTCAAGAAGAGATTTTAAGTTTCGTTTTTTTTAACGTTGAGTTTTTTATTAGAGTTTAAGATTAGAGTAATGGGCTGGTTATTGTTTTATAAATAAATCAATTGTTGGACCCCACAATATTAGAAGCGGTAGAATGTGTGGTTGTCATTGTGTGTGTGTTTGACTCTGTGTGTGTGTGTGTGTGTGTGTGTGTGTCTTGTTTTTTTTTTTACCTTTTATGTGGTTATTGTTTTTAGGTATTTTTTTAGTTTTTAGAGCATTTGTCATTAGGACTCTCAATTTTGTCGATGCATCTTTACTTTTACGAAACATTATCTTAACACCAACGACCAAAATCCCAACCAATTCTTGCGGCTAAAAAGCGGCGTCTAAATAAAAGTCTCAATCCCAACCAATCAAAGTCATTCACACAGAGTTCAGCTAATTGCGCCAGACTCGGTGGACGACACGACGGCGAGGAGACATACATATGCAAGCGTTTAAATCCCTGGAATCCCGGTGCAAATGTGTTTGGCCGCGGCTCCGGCGTCTGAGGGCCGCGCTCCGTCCCGCGAGGCCGCGAGTAAGACGGTTTGGACGGGCCGCCGCTCCCGCGCTCACCCCGCCGCTTCCTTTGATGCTGATTTCATTCTAATGGCGCGAAACATCCAATCCGGTTACGGCTGGAGGAACGTGTCCATCTTTAATCCCGATCAGACGGGCCCCGCTGGAGCCGCGTGCGGACGCTGATAAAGGCTAATTCGGCGTGTTTGTGTGGGACGCGCGGAGCTCGTGCCAGGATTCGCTCGTTCCTTTCATTCCGCCGTCCATGTCCGAGCTCTCCAGGAGAAATGGAACAGGCCATTGTTTCCGTGGATTACGGCTAATCCCACTCACACGGGCGACGGAGGCACAATGGTGCTTTTCTAAAATGTCAAGTGGATGGAAACAAATGTATTTTGAACCTTCGGTGACTCGTTTCTTTTCTTTTCGTTTTCTGGTGGCTGGCGTTTATTGGGATCAATTACTCCACGTTTACTTCCTGTGCGTGTCTGTCTCCCTCGCTTTCACGTGCTTTAATATTCTAATTCCTCATTTAATGTTTTGCCATTGCTATGTGTGCGTGTGTGTGTGTGTTTTTGTGTGTGAGAGAAAGAGAGATATGGAAAGTTTGTGTGTGTGTGTGTGTGTGTGTGTGTTCACTTTTTATTATTTTATTTAGCTTAATAATATAACACAGGTATGAACAGACAGATGTTTGATAGATAGACAGACAGGCAGACGGATAGATGGATGATTGGATTGGATGGATAGATGGATAGACGGATAGATAGATAGATAGATGGATGGATGGATGGATGGATGGATGGATAGATAGATAGACGGATAGATAGAGAGAGAGAGAGAGA
>CM051500.1:69038-82145 GCA_028031935.1 Paedocypris micromegethes | reverse complement strand
CTCTCTCTCTCTCTCTCTCTGTCTGTCTGTATCTCTCTCTCTCTCTCTCTGTCTGTCTGTCTGTCTGTCTGTATCTCTCTCTCTCTGTCTGTCTGTCTGTCTGTCTGTCTCTCTCTCTCTCCTCACTCTCTTACTCTCTCTCTCTCTCTCTCTCTCTCTGTGTCTTTCTCTCTCTGTCTGTCTGTCTGTCTGTCTCTCTCTCTCTCTCTCTGTGTGTGTGTCTCTCTCTCTCTGTCTGTCTGTATCTCTGTCTGTCTCTCTCTTACTCTCTCTCTGTCTGTCTCTGTTTGTCTGTCTGTCTCTTTCTCTCTCTCTCTCTGTCTTTCTCTCTCCGTCTGTCTGTCTGTCCATCCGCCTTCCTGCCTGTCTGTCTTTCTGTCCAAGCATCTTCACCACTTTTCCATTTTTGGGTCACATGGCTTCAGGACACTACCTGGCTATTGGCCAGACACGCCCGACCGGCCTTGAACTTTCTCAGTCAGGCGACAGCACACGTCTGTACTATTACATTTAAATTAGGGCTGTCAAATGATACGTTTTTTTTAACTAGTTAATCGCACTTCCATGACCAGATTTATCGTGATTAATCGCAATTAAATGACTGAAGCTTGTAATATTGGATATTGAGGTGTAAAATGTAAATTAATGTGAACTCAACAAAATACAAAATAACACTAAATAAAAACTTGTTTAAATACTAAAATAGTTTAGTATAATTTTTGTTTAATTTGCATCTTTGTTTTTTAAGGTCAGGGTCACCTAAACACTTTGCGCCTAAGTGACAACACCTTAACTCAATGACTGAGCTGCTGATCTTAATGGGCCGCACCTGGAGACAGCACTCGGCTCTCTTGGTTCTATTCATTGCACGTTGCCAAACCGAAAGTAAAAAAAAAACGCCACTGTGATTAAGCACTTAAAATTAATCAAGTGCGTTAACGCGTTAACTTTGACAGCACTAATTTAATTATATTACTTAAAAGCTACGTATGACAACTATAAAACAAGTCTTAAAATGTAATATTTTTCGTGTTTTTCACTTGTTATGTATTTTACAAACTGCTACAATTACTTTGAAAAAAATTATATCCAAATTAATGTATCAACAGTATACGTTAAAGTTGCCTAAATGCTATTTACTATCATTAGACAAATCAATGAACAGGATTATATTCAGGGTTTTATTGAAATGTTGGGTTGTAGGTATCGAGCGGTTAAATGAGGCGTCGGGGTGAATGTGCGGCCGCATCTCAAGCATCGGCTCCTGCTGCATGATGGGAACGCGAGTAGAACTATTGATCCAGTACAAGACGACGAATCAAACCACTGAACACACACTGAAACGGTCTCTCTCTCTCTCTCTCTCTCTTTATCTCTGTCTGTCTGTCTGTCTCTATCTCTCTCTTTCTCTGTCTCTCTGTCTGTCTCTATCTCTCTCTTTCTCTGTCTCTCTGTCTCTATCTCTCTCTCTCTCTCTGTCTGTCCCTTTCTCTCTCTTTCTCTCTCTCTCTCTCTCTCTCTCTCTCTATATATATATATATATATGTCTCTATATCTCTCTCTCTTTCCCCCTCTATCTCTCTTTGTCTCTCTATCTCTCTCCCTCTCTATCTCTGTTTGTCTGTCTATACATTATTTTTGGCAAATTACTGTACAGTATATTTTTTCACACTTTCCGATAAAGTCAGTCATTCATTCTATTCACTACGAATCTGATTCCAAAGAAAGAAACAAGGCAATGGAAGACTGGACAAAATGAAAGAACAAGGAGAGCAATTAAAGGCAAAGCTATATTATCTATAGCACGGCAACAAATAATGAGAGAGAGGAGGGGAGGACAATGTGAAAAAGGGGGCGAGAGGGGGGCACAGGAAACCCACCCTGAGAGGCTGATGCCCGTGGCAGATTCCTAACGCAACAGCTGCACCTCCACCAGTCTCCATCTCACATCCTGACACGCCGCCTCCATTACACCAGCACCAGGAGAGGGGGGCCGGGGGTCTCCGCCTTCAGCTGAACAGGTGTATGACACTCTGTTGCTCCTCCGCTGGGGCAGAAGAGCCGGAGCGTCCTGCTGAGAGAACACTAGAAGGTCAGAGCCGGACCTGACAGGCCATTGATAACACTGGCGGAGACGAGGGTCGTGATGCGTAATGGGGTGGGCACCGCGCCACAGACCACAACAAAATGCAGCCATTACTTATCATTTCTCGGGGCGGGTGAGAAGTTTGTGGTCCAGGGGTTGGGTTTTTACCCTCAGGGTCAGAATGAGGCTGGTTATTACATATGCGTACACACGTGTCAGCTGCTCTTCGACACTCTACATATTTTTTGGGCTACTTTGTTCACAGTTACAACTGTCTGTCTGTCTCTCTCTCTCTCTCTCTCTCTCTATCTATGTCTGTCTGTCTCTCTCTCTCTGTCTGTCTCTCTCTATCTGTCTGTCTCTCTCTCTCTATCTATCTATGTATGTCTGTCTGTCTCTCTCTGTCTGTCTCTCTATCTCTCTCTGTCTGTCTCTCTCTATCTGTCTGTCTGTCTCTCTCTCTATCTATGTCTGTCTGTCTCTCTCTCTGTCTGTCTTTCTTTCTCTCTCTCTCTCTCTCTGTCCGTCTGTCTGTCTGTATCAGTCTGTCTGTCTGTCCATCCACCTGCCTGTCTGTCTGTATCAGTCTGTCTGTCTGTCCATCCACCTGCCTGTCTGTCTGTCCAAGCATCTTCACCACTTTTCCATTTCTGGGTCACGTGGATGCTGGAGGCGGGGCCTGAAGGACACTACCTGGTTATTGGCCAGACACGCCCGACTGGCCTTGAACTTTCTCTCAGTCAGGCGACAGCACACGTCTGTACTATTACATTTATGGCTGTCAAACGATTCATTTTTTAAAACTAGTTAATTGCACTTTTCTGACCAAATTATTCGTTTCCTGACCACGTGTCAGCTGGTCTTCGATACTCTACATACAATTTTTTGCGCTACTTTGTACTTCAAGTTCAAGTTCAGTGTACACGTTCACAGTTACAATTGTCTCAAAGCGCATGTGTGATATAAAAAAATAATAGATTGTTGCATTTCATTCATTTGTTCGTTGGTTTTAAGATAATGGATAAAGATAAAGATAATGACTGTGATTAGTTAGCAGGCACACATGCGACAACGGCCAGGTGAAAAAACCTACTTGTATTGAGTATCAAAAATATAAGCAACCTTTACTCTCTACTTGACTCTACAGTTAAAACTGAGAAAAGCGCCCTACAAATGCTCAGAACTTGAACTACAGTATATTTACAGTGATACCACGACGTACAAAAGACCCGGTTAACAAATGTTTTGAGTTACAAAATGCGTCGTCTTCCTAGTTACGAATTTTTTTCCAAGATACGAAAGGCAATTGTTGTTTAACGTGTGTCGTGATAGAGTCGAAAAGCGTGTTTTTTAATTTTCATTTTTTTACCCCAATATGTTGCTAATTGATCTAATCATGGTAATGATTAATTAATGGTAAACGTGTCCTCCAGCTGTTCCTCCAGTGTTCACTTGACTTTATATCGGCCCCTATAGGTGCCTCTCAACTTTTTTTAGCTCTCAAGAAATTAGCCAATATTTGACCACAAAAAATTCAAAAAGTGTCAACATTTTATACGCCTTCTACATTTTACCATGGATAAAATATTAGTTTATGATATTTGTAAATGATGGCATTCCTTTTTTTAGTCACAATTTGTGCACTGACCCAACTTTTTCTGATTTGGGGTGGTATTTGAGCTAGAGGCCGTGTGTGTGTGCGTGTGTGTGTGTGTGTGTGTGTGTCGGGGGTGGGGGATGCTCTCTGGCTCTTCATCATTACTGTGACGCCTCCTGCCGCTCAGGTTATACACGTCCAGAGCACATGCTGTCAGAGTCAAATGAGCCAGTTCATGCCCACCTGATGCACACACACGCCCCAGAGACGGAGCGCCACACACACATGCACCTGGCCCTCCATTAGCACTGCGACTTCACTGATTACACTAATATCTGAGGTGAGGACGAGCGTCTGATTTCACCTCGTGTGGGTCTGATGTCACTCGCTCAGTGTGAAATTGATGAGGAATTTATAGCTTCGTTTCAACTTCATTTCTTCTTCATTTCATGTCCTCTATCATTATTCACTTTTGGGAACCGGAGATCAAAAATAATATTTAAAACAAGCGCCAAACTTTTTCGGCGTGAAATCAAAACGCAAGGATTGGCAATTGTGTGGAAGCCCTAAACCTGACAATATTTTTATTTGTTTTTTTGTTTTTGTTTTCTCAGAATTATGAATTATAAAGTCAGAACTCACAGAAACGTTCCAGAAATCTCTAGACTCGGCAGCCAAACATCACTAATGTAAAGCACTAACACTCAAAAAACTAGCAACTGAAGACAAAGAACGCAGCTTTAAAAACACACACACATTAAAAGAAGACACATTATCTAATGGATTCGATGGGATTCAATTTGATTTGAATATGATTTGATTTGCATACGTATCGTACATCAAACGTGACGTGCTGAGTCGGATGCAGCTATGAAGTCGCCAAGGTTGCTTCAGGGAACATTTTTAAGAAGCTTCCGATGGAAACCTCGACAAGACCAACGTTATCTATTAATAATAATAATAATTAGTTTCAATTATTATTATTATAAATTATTATCTGCAGCTTGTTCGATGTCGAATTCTTTGGGCCTCGAGAATCACTTAAACTTAAAGCTCAATAAATTCTCTAACTCTCAGCTAAATCTCGCAACTAATGCGGATAATGTCTATTTGCGACAATTAGAGATTAATCTAGGCTAGTTACGATTATTTCAAAGATTACAGTGAGATTAATGTATATAAAAAAATCTATGCCCACCTTAAATATACGATTCAATTAAAATTTGTATCGTATTCATGTAACAAAACATACCCTTAAATATTATGATAAATAACATTAATATGAATATAGATTTTCCCAGACATTTGGGGGGACAAAAACGAGCATGTAAACCAACCAGATGTTTGTGTTAGATAATTCAGTAACATTTCAAATGTAAAAACATTGTACAACATGTCAATACATGATTTGTTATTTGAATTATGTGTCTTTGATAAATTAATTCCGCGCAATAAAATACATACATATATAAATATAAGAACACAATAATATATACAATAATATAAGAACAGGAAGAAGAAATCGCATTAACAAAAGTTCAAGTTTAAGTATATTTACAGTATATAGCACTTTTCCCTGTCCCAGACCAACGCGATGCGGGATTGGGTAAAAAAGAGTCTTTAAAAAGAAGAAGAAGAAAAAATCATTCAATGCTCATCTGTGTTCCGAATGAGGGGAAATAAAAAGTCAATTAATAAGAAAAAAAATGTTCTTCACATAAAACTTGACCAATGTATAGATCTTTAAAGATAACATAATGATTCATGACAAAACTTTTGTATGATGTTAATAAAAAATGTTTGTTTGACAATATTATAAGATTTATTTATATTTTTAAAAGAATTGTAACTCCCGTTGGGGCTTTACAAAGGTAAATGATGTGTTGTCTGTATACTAGTACAGTGTTCAATTTAAAACAATAAAAAATCCATGACCTAAAGAATCGTAACAATTTGAACCCTGAAAAAAACGAAGAACAGCAGAACAACGAGATTTCACAAGTGGAAGTCAGAAAGCGGAAAACCTGGAGGAAGTCAAAGCAACGGCCATCCAGAATCACCTTTCAGCCACAAAGTGCCTCGCCACGCTCAAGCAGCCCGTCACTGTGAGGATCTGGCAACCCGCGCCGCCGACTAACCTTTCCACGCACGGCTTCTTCACTTCGGGGAGACGGAGACGCTCAATCCGGCGCCAGCAGCACTTTGTATAAGTCAGCCATGAATGATTACAGATTAGCCGGACTGGCAGCGCTTCTGCTGGGACTCCTGATGGAGCTTTAAAGCTGCTGGCACCAGGGTCCGACACACAGAGGCGAGCGCCACACATCTGTGCCCGCCGGCTACACACTCCAAATAATCACTTTAATGAGCGAAAGCTAATCGCTGGAAATCATCAATTAATGGGCGGAGAGAGAGTCCAGAGCTGCTGGAGAGCCCGCGACGTACAGATTCCATCACACCACGTCTCACTCTCTCTCACTCTCTCACTCGCTCACCGATACGATTAGATCAGAGAAGACCATCTACACTCAATACTCCATAAAAACCGTGTAAAATCTGCTAAGCTGCTGGTGAGATCAGCGTTTAGTTTCACTTAGAGGAAGAGTCTGCAAGAAGTGTGTGTGTGTGTGTGTGTGTGTGTGTGTGCAAATATAATGATATTCCTCTCAAATCATCTTCGTTTAAAGATTACTCTGAATAACTCATAAAGTTGGTGTGAGTTCAAGGCCGGCCGGGGCCGTTCTGTGTGGAGTTTGCATGTTCTCCCCGTGCTTGCGTGGGTTTCCTCCGGGTTCTCCGGTTTCCTCCCACAGTCCAAAAACATGCGCTTCAGGCGAATTGGAATTGGAAAATTGACCACATAGGTATGAGTGAGTGTGTGAATGTGTTTGTCTGTGTGTCCCGCTCTGCGAATGGTTGGCCACCAATCCAGAGTGTGTATCTTGCCTCCGGCCCTAAGACGCTGAGATAGGCGCCAGCTCCCCGCGACCCTGTAAAGGATGAAGCGGTAGAAGATGACTTGACCATTTATCCTTGTGTTTTTTTGGAGGGAGGGGGGGTAGGCCGACATTCTCTCTCTCTCTCTCTCTCTCTCTCTCAATCTTGCTCACTATCACTCTATGATCTCACTCACTGTATTTCTTTCTCTCTCTCTACCTCTCTCACACATTCTTTCTCTCTCTCTCTCTCTCTTTCTCTCTCATTATCACTATCTCTTTCTTCTTCTCTCTTACTTTCACATAGTCTTTGGCTCTCATGCTCTCTCTTTCTCTGTCACTTTCACACAGTCTCTCTCTCTCGCCATCTCTTTAAAGCACAGGTGCGCTTGTTCAGTCTCTCTCTTGCTCACTATCACTTTCTGATCTCACTCGCTGTATTTCATTGTCTCTGTCTCTCTCTCTGTCACTCTTACTCATTATCACTGTCTGATCTCGCTCGCTGTATTTCTTTTTCTCTGTTTGCTCTCATACACTCTCTCTCTCTCTCTCTCTCTGGGCATCTGTTTAAAGCACAGGTGCGCTCGTTCAATCTCTCTCTCCCCTCGGAGCCCGTGTGTGAGCGTCCAGGTGCATCAGCGTGTGTATGAGAGTGTGACCTCTGACCCTTCCATATGGTCACGGGGGGTGATGGAGGGCCGGAGCGACCCGGAGAGAGACGGCACGCCGAGCGACGGCTGTTTGCACGATCGCTCGCTGACCTCGCTGTTTACACCATTATTCATGTGTGTGTGTGTGCGTGTGTGTGTACGTGCTGTGCTCATATCTGCAAACCTCACGAGTCGCAAAAATCACAGTGTTACATTCTAGATGTGAAGGGTTTTAGATGGAGAAGGAAACAGCATTTAACGTGTTAAATTAATAATATTCCAGAACAAGGAAAGAAAATCTATTTCCTAAAACGTTGTAAATATTGTACCTTTCGTAAAAAAAACAATAGATGCAGCGGCTCGGCCGAGCTTTCCATATAAATAGGGAAATTAAGAGGCGATCCAGGTCTCCGTCAGGTTTGTGTCTGTTCCACTGGATTTTTGGCTTTGTGGAACATCTTCTTCTCACCGGATTTGTATTTCCAGTCATGATGCGGATCTCTCGAGTCTTTCTCAAGCTCCCGAGGCCTCCGAACCGACGCGACTCTCCTGCGAGATTCACAGACCCTGGTGAAAACTTCAGGGTCTCTCACCCGCACCCTGAAGTCCAGGGAAGGGGATTAGAGGAGGTCAAGCGAGTGATGCGGGGCGGTTGGGCAGTGAAAGCAAAGGGTGAGGGGCGGTCGGGTGGTGGAAGAGAGGGATGAGGGGCGGTCGGACATTGGAAGCCATGAATGCGGGACGTTCTGTGGAAACGAGGGAAGCGGAGCGGTCGGGTGGTGGAAGAGAGGGATGTGGGGCGGTTGAGGGGTGGAAGAGAGGGATGAGGGGCGGTCGGGCAGTGGAAGAGAGAGATGTGGGTCGGTTGAGGGATGGAAGAGAGGGATGTGGGGCGGTCGGGCATTGTAAGCCAGAAATGCAGTGGAAGCCAGAGAAGAGGAACGGTCGGTCGGTGGAAACGAGGGATGTGGGGCGGTCGAGCGGTGGAAACGAGGGATGAGGGGTGGTCGAGCAGTGGAAACGAGGGATGATGGGCAATCCGGCAGTGGAAGCCAGAAATGCGGTCGAGCGGTGGAAGAGAGGGATGTGGGGCGGTCGAGTGGTGGAAGAGAGGGATGTGGGGCGGTCGAGTGGTGGAAGAGAGGGATGAGGGGCGGTCGGACATTGGAAGCCATGAATGCGGGACGTTCTGTGGAAACGAGGGATGTGGGGCGGTCGAGCGGTGGAAACGAGGGATGAGGGGTGGTCGAGCAGTGGAAACGAGGGATGATGGGCAATCCGGCAGTGGAAGCCAGAAATGCGGTCGAGCGGTGGAAGAGAGGGATGTGGGGCGGTCGAATGGTGGAAGAGAGGGATGTGGGGCGGTCGAGTGGTGGAAGAGAGGGATGTGGGGCGGTCGAGTGGTGGAAGAGAGGGATGTGGGGCGGTCGAGTGGTGGAAGAGAGGGATGTGGCTTCATGGAAATGTAATTCGAGACAAACTCTGAAAACAGAAGGTCAGATTGGACTTATTCAGCAGCGTAACACTAACACACAAAAAACTAACACTCGACACACACAAAACAAAACCTCAAAATTTTGATTGACTTGATCAATGTCATTGTGAAGAAGTTTCAGTTCGCCGAAGCTTTCATTACGTAGAGGACTCCTGCCACACAACTTGCTGAAACACAGGATGCGTGTAATAAGGCAGGCGAACTTTGATTAAAAACTCTGATCAGAACATGACAAAAGCAAACATTAAACAAACACTAGACTAACAGATGAACGCGTCTCCATCAGGCACATGATGAATACAAATGAAACGATATATTTAACTACAGTTCTTGGTCAATCTGCCGCCGTTCCTCTCCTCGCTCTAGTGATGCGGCTTCTGCAGTCGGAAGGTCACACAACCCTGGGAATTTCGCACTTCAAATCCCGGTTTCCAGCTCCGAATGCGGCAGCGCTCGATAAGCGGGACGGAGCGGGCGGATCCCCGGACACGACGCTGGCACCGATGCCCGGCTCTGGCACTGCCCGCCTCTCTTAGCACCCAAGGAAATAAATAAACAAGTCCAGCCGCTAATCCCCTCAACTCAAGCCAGCTACTGAGAAACTACAGAATAAAAGTCCCCCGCCCCCTCCTAGTGCGCCGGACATCTTATGGCACAGCCTGATATGCCGGGACATGGACAGCTTGTCCCGCCAAAGCCTGTTCTGTCTTGTTCCACTTGTTCTCCTCGGGTTTTCCGGCATGTCGGAGCCAGCTGGCTCGCGCGGAGAGACGAGAAGAAATAAGCTCCTTATTGCAGAGTCGTGGTATTTGCCTGGTGCCAGGGTGGAGGTTCTCATTATACCGTGTTCATGAGGCTACCAGTGCTAATTGGTCTTAGGAAGAAAAAAAAGAAAAAGGAAAACCCTGGAAAAATGTGACTGTAGGCGATATAAGCTAATTAGGAAGTTTGCCACCGCGCGACGGCCAGAGCGGCCTGCGCTTGTCGCGAGCAGATAAACGCGGAGGTTTTTGACGCCGCTCGTGAAGACGCGTCTCATCCCAGCTTAAGTCATCAGTGAAGAATGGAAACGTCTGCCGTTCACCGGAATACACGGAATACACACAGCAGAAAGACTACAGAGGGCGAGATGACACTCAAACAGCAGATTTATTGTCTAGAATCTACTGATAGACGGAGATAAACAGATGGACAGACAGAAAGAGAGAGATACTGTAGAAGACAGAGAGAGACAGAGAGTGAGTGAAAAAAAGAAACAAAGATAGAGACAGATAGATGAAAAGAGAGAGAGAGAATAAAAGAAAAACAGAGACAGAGAGATTAAAAGAGAAAAAGGGAGAGCGAGAGAAAAAGAGATAAAAACAGAAAGATGGAAATAGAGAATGAGTGAGACTGTCTCTTTCAGAGAGAGAATGTGCGAAAGTGAGAGGTGATAGTAGGAGAAGATAGGTAATGTAAAGTAAAGTAAAGGTAGACAGAGAGAAACAGAGCAAGGATGACAAACAGATTAAGAGAGTGAGAAAGCATGAAACAGAGAGAAGGAAAGAGAAAGAGAAACACACCGTAAGAGACAGAAAGAGAGAGAAAGAGGAAAGGGATTGGGAAAGGGGAGGGATTGAGCAAAGAATAGAGAAAGATAGACAGAGATAAACAGACAGACAAGAAAGAGACAGAAAGAGAAACAGACAGAGTGAATGATCAATAAAGCAAGAGAAAGAAAGAAAGAGAGAGAGAGCGAGAGACAGACAGACAGACAGAGTGAATGATAAATATAGCGAGAGAAAGAAAGAGAGAGACAGAGAGAGAGAGAGAGAGAGAGATACAGAGCGAATGATAAAGAAAGACAGAGAGAGAAAGAGCGAATGATAAAGAAAGACAGAAAGAGAGAGAGAGAGACTAGTTGTTGTCTGGAGGGTCTGCGATGGAAATAAAAGCTTCTCATCTATAATGCAGGAGCTGCGGCGGATCACACGGGCTGAAGGATCACAGACGGAGTGACACCGGACAGACAGACAGACAGAGAGAAAGAGAGAGAGAGAGAGAGAGACTGGTGTCTGCCTCACTTGACTGGATCTCTGTCCCTCTGCTGCTGACCTCAGGTGCCTCTGGGACCCTCGACCTCCAGGGAAAGAGAGTGTCCACCATCAGACCACAGAACAATGAGCGAACGATGAAGAACTCAGTCTCTCTCACATGATCGTTTCTCTCTCTCTCTCTCTGTGTCTCTCTCTTGCTCTCTCTCTCTCTCTCGACCTCGCTTTCATTCTTTCAATCTCTCTCTACCTCTCTTTCTCTTTCTCTCATTCTCTCTGTCTGTCTCTCTACCTCTCAATCTCTCTATCTCCCTCTCTCACTTTCATTCTTTCGATCTCTCTCAACCTCTCTCTCTTTCTCTCACTCTCTCTCTCTGTCTCTCTACCTCTCACTCTCTCTATCTCCCTCTCTCACTTTTATTCTTTCGATCTCTCTCTACCTCTCTCTCTTTCTCTATACATCTCACTCTCTCTATCTGCCTCTCTCTCTCTTTCTCCCTACCTCTCTCTCTATTTCTCTCTCTCTCTTTCTCTCTACCTCTCTCTCTATTTCTCTCCCTCTCTCTCTCTCTATCTCCCTCTCTCTCATTCTCTCTACCTCTCACTCTATCTCCCTCTCTCGCTTTCATTCTCTCTCTACCTCTCTCTCTCGCTTTCATTCTTTCGCTCTCTCTCTACCTCTCTCTCTCTCTATCTCGCTCTCTCTCTTTCTCTCTCTCTCTCTGTCTTTTAGCGACTTTGCGGATCTCTTTTTTGGTCTCAAACTAAGAAAAGAAATAAACTTCAACTTGAACTCTGTTTCTTCTCCTTGTCTCTTGTCTCTCTCTCTCTCCTCTCGTCTTTCCTCACACACACTCTCTCTCTCTCTCTCTCTCTCTTCTCTCTCTCTGTCTCTGTACCTCTGTCTCTTTCTCTCTTTTTCTAGCTCTCTCTCTTTCTACCTCTTTATCTATCTCTCTCTCTCCATCTCTGTCTCCCTTCTCTCTCTACCTCTCTCTCTCACTCTTTTCTGTCTATCTTTCTACCTCTCCCTCTCTCTCTTTGTCTACCTCTCTTTTTCTCTGTATCTCTCTCTCTCTACCTCTTTCTCTCTCCTCGTCTCTCTCTCTCTCTCTCTCATTCACAGAGACACACACACACTCTAATTCAGCTGAAGTGTGTTTTTGGACACTCACGCAAAAGACCCGACCGGGACTAGAACTCACTCCCCGAGTCTCTGACGGCTGTGTAGCTCCTCCTCCTCTCCATCAGCTCCTCGCTGAATCCGAGAGGAACACGTCGTTGATGCCAAAAGTGATGGACGAGGGGTGAAAGGGCGGGTGCGTGTCATTCTGATGCGCACACACGCACTCACACACACACACACACACACACACACGCACTCACACACACACTTACACACACACACACGGCACCAAACAGTGTCGTATATTGTGTAAGAACATCCTGGAAGCAGAAGTGAAAGACTTCCAGTCGTTTAATTAACCCTTTCTTTTCCCCGTTTACAGCAGAAAGTGTCCTGAGATATGTGCACTATGCTGATACATCACTGGATAAATAATCTTATAAATAATCTAGTATGCTGATATATCACTATATATCACACTATATATAATGTTGATCTCAGACTAATACACACGCAGATCCAGCAGGGGGCGCAGTGGAGATACCTCACTGGATTCTATACACTCACAAGAGAAGAAGAATGATGGCGGCTCGTTCTGCTTCAGGCTGATGTTCATCTCGTGACTCTGCTGAGAGAGAAGTTTAAGATTTATATTGATAAAAATGCTTTTTACCTTGAAAATTAACTTCCTGTTTGCTACAATAAGGGGGGGTATAGTAGAGTGAAAGCTCTTTCTATGTCTCTCTGTCTTGTTCTCTCTCTTTCTCTGTCTCACTGTTTGTCTGTCTGTCTCTCTTTTTCTCTATTTTTCTCGGTCTGTCTATCTGTATCTCCCTCTCTCTTTCACTCTCACGGTCTGTCTGTCTCTCTCGTTCTATGTCTTTCTGTACGTCTGTCGCTCTCTCTCTATCTATCTATCTATCTATCTATCTATCTATCTATCTATCTATCTATCTATCTATCTATCTATCTATCTATCTATCTATCTATCTGTCTGTTTCTCTCTCTCTGTCTCTCTCTCTCTCTCTCTCTCTTTCTATGTCTGTCTGTCTGTCGCTCTCTCTCTCTCTCTCTATCTGTCTGTTTCTTCCTCTCTCTCACTCTCTGCCTGTTTCTTTCTCTCTGTCTGTTGGTCTGTCTGTCTCTTGGTCTCTCTTTCTCTCACTCTCTCTCTCTCTCTCTCT
>CM051500.1:29078-41234 GCA_028031935.1 Paedocypris micromegethes | reverse complement strand
TCTCTCTCTCTCTCTCTCTCTCAGGTACAGAGTCTGGCTGATGGGCGTCTCTACGCGGTGAAGTGTTTGAGTCATCAGTGGGGCGGGGCTGGTGAGCGCAGTAGGAGGGTCAGTGAGGCGCGACGTCATGAAGACCTCCATCCGCACGCGCACGTCCTGGGGTTTGTGGCGGCCTGGGAGGAGGCGGAGCATCTGTACATCCAGACGGAGCTGTGCCGCGGCAGCCTGCTCTCGCTCGCGGGTAGTGGCTCCGCCCCTCTGGCCCCGCCCCCCCATGAGGCGGGCGAGTCGTGCGCGTGGCGGTGCCTGTGTGACGTGCTGCCGGCGCTGCTCCACCTACACGGGCGCGGCCTCGTCCACCTGGACGTCAAACCCGCAAACGTCTTCGTGAGCGACTCGGGACGCCTGAAGCTCGGGGACTTCGGCCTGGTGACGCCGCTGACGGACGCGCAGGAGGCGGAGCTTCAGGAAGGAGACCCCAGGTACATGGCCCCGGAGCTGCTGAGGGGTCAGTGTGGGGCCGCCGCCGACATCTTCAGGTCAGGACGCCAGTGTGTGTGTGTGTGAGTGTGTGTGTGAGTGTGTGAGTGTGTGACGGCTGCTCTCTCTCTCAGTCTGGGCGTGTCTGTACTGGAGCTGGCCTGTGACATGGAGGTTCCTACAGGGGGCGGCGGCTGGCAGCAGCTCCGTCAGGGGCGTGTCCCCGCCCCCCTCTCCAGCGGTGAGTGACGGGTGGGAGGGGTCTGGGGCGTGTCTGCTAGTGTGGGCGTTTCAGGTCTGTCTGCGGAGCTGCGGGACGTCCTGCGCTGGATGCTGACCCCTGACCCCCGGCTCCGCCCCAGCGCCGCCCAGCTCCTGTCGCTGCCCCCCGTCTGCAGACGCCTGCGCCGGCGCCGCCTCGTCCTGCGTGTGCGCGAGTGCGTGTGGCCCGTGCTGAGGCGTGGTCAGGTGAGAGGCCCCGCCCCCGTCTGCTCTCACGCCCCCGTGACGCCGGCTCCTCCCCACAGGCTCTGCTCCGCCTGGTCTGGTCCCTCCTCCTTCGCTTTGTCCCCGCCTCTGCGTGCACTCCGCCCGCCACGCCCTCCAGAGGCGCGGCGCCGATGCCGTACCGGGGCGGGACCCGCAGAGACACGCCCCCCTCGGACCCGCCCGCTCAGCACCAGCTCCAGCCCAGGAACCTGCTGCAGATGTTTGAGCAGACGGAGGCGGAGCAGGAGGCGGAGCTGTGCCGATGACTCCACCGGCTTTTAATCGCTGGTTTCTCTCGTCTGGCTGATATAAACTGACGTGACTGAAGAGCTGCTGGGAAGACTGGATTAAACTGGGAACTGGGTTACGACCGTGTGTGTGTGTGTGTGTGTGTCTCTCACTTCCGAGTCTTTCAGGGTCGCCTCACAGAACACGACACACACACACACACGCCGTGTTTAGAATGACATCATCAGTAGATCAGCCGAGTCACGAGTCACGAGATTGAACACATACGGTACGTAAAAGGACGGGAGGCGTATAGAATGGAGGCGGAGTCAGAGGGTTTAATGCTGGAATATGAGGAATTTCAAACGTTTATTGTACGTATATTAAAAGGCAATACAGCTGGGGGATGGTGTTCCGGATTGTTTTCTCGTTTTAGTCACAATTCAGACTTTATAACGCACATTACGAGAGAAAACCAAAGTGTTTCTTTTTTTTTAAGAGTAAAAATAATATGGCTCGGCAAACAATAACTGATAGTGTGAGTGTGTGTGTGTGTGTGTGTGTGTGAGTGTGTGTGTGTGCGCGCGCACAAGTATGAATTTGTACATTTAGGTTTCATAGAAATGTCAAACCTTTTTTCTTCCTGTTAAACACATTTTTGGCAAGTAACACACACATTCACACACACACACACACACACACACACACACCACAATTCCTCTCTTGCTTAAAACCTCTTCTGCGTCTGCGTGTGTTTTGCTGAATGTTCCAGACTGATGCTGCTCGTCTCCTGATTAAAGAAGAAAATACACAGATGGATGAGTACACTTTTCTCTGTGCTTGTCTTCTCTTCTCTCTGTCTCTCACTCACTCTCTCTCTTCACTCTCTTCTCTCTCTCTCGTACTCTCTCTGTCTCTCTCTCTCTCTCTCTCTCTCTTTGTGTTCTCCTCTCTCTCTCTCTCTCTCTCTCTCTCTCTCTCTCTCTTTCTGTATGTCTCTCTGTCTCTCTCTCCTCTCTCTGTCTCACTCACTCTCTCTCTTTCTCTGTCTCTCTGTGTGTGTCTGTCTCTCTCTCTCTCACTCTATACAATACGATTTAGCAAAAGTGTATTAAAAGTCCAAAAATACTTGAAATATACCTAAAAGGCTCTTAAAAAGGAAGTTTTCAGAGTTTTCTCTCTCTCTATCTCTCTCTCTCTCTCACTTTCTCTCTGTCTCTCTCTCTCTCTCTCGCACACACACATATCTGTCTGTCCTCACTAGCGAGCGCCCCCTCGTTAGGTTCCCTCAGAAGTCAACGCTTTCTTGATTACACACGTGACTCGCTTCCGCCTCCCACAATGCACCGGGAAACCCGCCACGCGTGTGACATCACCACTCGACCTCAACTTCCCATTCTTGTGGCGTAAAAGTGGATTACGACATCAGAAACAACGCAACGTTAATCTACAACAGCTCGCGACCGGATGTGGTTTACCTTTATCATTCACATTTAGGCATTGCAACTGATCCCACTGATTGTACAAAGGCAAACGACTTAAATTGGTAATGAAAAATATAGTATTGCACTTACAGACGTGGACAAAATTGTTGGTACCCCTGAAATGTTTCCAAAAAATTAAGTATTTCTCACAGAAAAGTATTAAATTAACACTCATCATCTATTCATTTGTGTGTATTGGAACAAAACAAAAAAGGAGAAAAAAAACAGCAAGTTTAACATAAGGCCCACAAAACTCCAAAAATGGCCTGGACAAAATTGTTGGCACCCTTACATTAATATTTGGTTGCACACCCTTTGGAAAAAATAACTGAAATCAGTGGCTTCCTATAAGCATCAATAAGCTTCAGACACCTCCACCAGGAATTGTGGACCACTCTGCCTTTGCCAACTGCTCCGAGTCTCTCATACTGGAAGGGTGCCTTTTCCCAACAGCAATTTTAAGATCTTTCCACAGGTATTCAATGGGATTTCGATCTGGACTCATTGCTGGCCACTTCAGAACTGTCCAGCGCTTTGTCGCCATCCATTTTTGGGTGCTTTTTGAAGTATGTTTGTGGTCATTGTCCTGCTGGAAGACCCAAGATCTCAGACGCAAACCCAGCTTTCTGACACTGGGCCCTACATTACCACCCAAAATCTTTTGGTGATCCCCAGATTTCATGATAGCTTGCACACAGTCAAGACGCCCAGTGCCAGAGGCAGCAAAACAACCCCAAAACATCTTAGAACCTCCACCATATTTCACTGTAGGTACTGTGTTCTTTTCTTTCCGTTTTCGGTAAACAGTAGAATGACGTGCTTTACTAAATATCTCCATCTTGGTCTCATCTCACCCATAAGACGTTTTCCCAGAAGGATTTCGGCGTACTCGAGTGCATTTTGGCAAACTGTAGTGGTGCTTTCTTATGTCTCTTTGTCAGAAGCGTGGTCCTCCCGGGTCTCCTGCCGTAGCGCTTCATTTCATTTAAATGTCGACAGATAGTTGGCGCTGACACTGATGCACCCTGTGCCTGCACGACAGCTCGGATGTTTTTGGAAGATGTTTGGGGCTGTTTATCCACCATCCGGACTATCCTGCGTCGCAACCTTTCATCAAATTTCCTCTTCCGACCACGGCCAGGGAGATTAGCTACAGTGCCATGGGTTGCAAACTTCTTGATGATGTTGCGCACTGTGGACAAAGGCAAATCTAGATTTCTGGAGATGGACTTGTAACCTTCAGACTGTTGATATTTTTCCACAACTTTGGTTCTCAAGTCCTCAGACAGTTCTGTTCTCCTCTTTCTGTTGTCCATGCTTAGGGTGGCACACACACACACACTAACTCATACTTTAACATAACTTTAACATAACATAACAAACTTTAACATAACTTTACTCATTCTTAGCTGTAACGTTCATTTTTTTTGCCGTTTGACTATTTTTGTTCAGTGTCTGCTGTGCTTGTTACACAGATTTGTTACACTTGTTACTGTGCTTGTTACACAGTTGTTTTTAGTAAAAATAAAAATGTCGCAAATGTGCGTAACTGTAAATTATTGTAAAAAGTGCTGATACATATTTTAGTATTACGGAAAAGCAGACTAAAGGTGGCGGTGCTTTTCATTTTACCTAGCAGTGTGTAGTTAGTTAGACAAAAACCTTGTCAAATGAATGAAGTGTTTGGCATCTCGTGCAAAAGTTTGATTTTGATAATGTTGTGTGTAGTTTTGGCTGCAGTGCTTCGTTTTGGAGCATGTGTGAGGTGTATTGCACTTTGGGTGTGTAGTTTGGTGAATTGTGTTTAGTGTTTTGACAAAAGGAGACTAGTTTGATAAAATGTGTGTTAGCAACTGGAAAAAACTGTAAATACTGTATTGCTTTGTTTTAGACTGTGAGACGTGTAAGCGAGGAACGATTCCCTACGGTTCCAGCAGAATCTCTGTTCTTTTGTTCTTGCTGCAGGACATCGTCTGTCTTCCTCCGCTTCCGTACCATTGATTACTTGAGGTTGAGGTCTATTCCCATCTTTTATTACTTCCCTTGAGTTTGAAACTCGTCTCTAAAATGCCACTTACACACACACACAACACACACACACACACTGTTAAAATATTTTTAATATTTAATAACCTAAATCTTATTTCTAATATTACTATTAAGAGCTTGTTATATTTTAGCCTGCGTCAACGCAGCATAACCAAGGCTCAAGGCCGTTGAATTCTTTCATACTTGTGTCTCCATAAGAGATACAGATTAGTAACTAAAAGTAATCTAAAAGTTGTTTTGACTTATTTTCTTCTTTGTATATCTGCGCTTAAGATTTGTAAACAAGATATTCCGATCCTGATTCCGGTAAATTGCCACGTCTCCAAGTCTCTGTCAAACATCAAGGACAGCCGAGATTGAAGCTAAAAACAATGCGTGTGTCAAAGGTTAAGAAACTTTTTAACTAAGAAATCCTGACAATAATTTGACTATTTATAATATTTATATTAATACTTTCTTGTTCTTATCATAGTAATTTAATTAACACCAATAACCAGACAATCAATGAATAAAAGTGATAATTATTTTGAAGACTTACATAGTGTGCTTTGAGACAGTTAAAACTGTGAAAAGCTTTTTAAAATAACTCAGAAATCAAACTAAGAACTTATATTAATTTATGATTGATAAATATTTTATTATATATTTGAAGATAATACTTAGGCTATAAAACTAGTGTTTAAGACTGCTGTTCTTACTCTCCTCGTGTTGAGACCTCTGAAAGTCGAATGGAGACCTGATGACGTGTCACCATAGCAACGTCTATCTTGTGTTTATTGAACAGAGACCACGTGTGTAAGTCAGTCCTCTGACAAATCTCACTTCCTGCTGATAATCACGCGTTATCTGACGTCATTTAGGTATAAAGGATCCGCATTTCCTGACTGTGATTGAGTGATGCATTGAACGGCAAAATAAACACGTGTTAAACCTCTAACGCGGTGTCGGCTCATGCATTATTCCTGGATCCAGCTCCTGGACAACTGCCTTCGACAGAGACCTGCATCATCTCGGCCATGATAAAACACCTGACTGATGTAGAATTATTACAAAGCCTCCAAGAAATATTAAAATCTTTCACACACACACACACACACACACACACACACACACACACACACAGTCTTGTTGGCGCGGTGTGTTTTTTAGCTGAGAGGTTTTGCACAAAGAAAAGGTTTAAAGTCTTTGAAATAAGTAGATACGTAAATCTTTTCGTGAGCAAAGACAAATTACAGTTCACAATAAGATTTCCGCTCACTTTAATTTATTGTATATTCACAACTCACCAAAGTCTCAAATCAACAACATTATTTGTTACAGAGAATCTTCACTCCAGAATCTCTCAGCTGATGATTGTGTCAGAACTAGTTCAGTCAGACGTGAGTTTGATCTCAGAGCTGAAGTCAGAGCAGAACAACCTTCTTCTGTCACTCCACAACCAGTCAAACTGTGAAGAACAACAACGACACTCTTCAGTCTCACAAAAAACAAGTGATAATTTCTAGAATTTTTTAAACGATTGAAATTTTGAATTTATGCTTGATCTGATATTTGGATATGTTCTGAGAGCAGAATTACCTGAGTTTCTGTAGATGACAGTCAGAATCCTTCAGTAAATCACAGAGAATCTTCACTCCAGAGTCACTCAGATGTTGATTATAAGTCAGATCTAGTTCGTCAGACGTGAGTTTGATCTCAGAGCTGAAGTCAGAGCAGAAAACCTTTTTGTCACTCCACAAACTCAAACTGTGAAGAACAACGACACTCTTCAGTCTCTCAGTTCAGAAACATCAAGATAATCAAGAACAAATCACTGACCAGGTTCAACTGGAACAAAAAATTATAAAATCACTTTTTTCATTTAAAATATTTTTATTTAAAATTTAAATGTTTTAGTGCAGCTTCACGAAAAACAAAAAAAAAAAACATTTTTATTTTGTAAAATAAAATTAAACAATATATTGGCACATGTTCAGAGAGCAGAATTACCTGAGTTTCTGTAGATGACAGTCAGAATCCTTCAGTAAATCAGAGAAATTTTCCTCCAGAGTCTCTCAGATTATAATTTCCAGCAGATCTAGTTCAGTCAGACGTGAGTTTGATCTCAGAGCTGAAGTCAGAGCAGAACAACCTTCTTCTGTCACTCCACAACCTCTCAAACTGTGAAGAACAACGACACTCTTCAGTCTCTCAGTTCAGAAACATCAAGATAATCAAGAACAAATCACTGACACTTCAAGACTCAAACTATATTCAGCTTCAACTGAACCAAAATCATAAAATGAAATACTTATCACTTTTTCCACACTTAAAATATTTTCATTTTAGCAAATGAACTAAAAACAATGACATGTGTTAGTGTAGCTTCACGGAAAACGTCTGGTTACTTGCGTAACCTCTGTTCCTTTTCATAGTCAGGTCATTTTGACGTCTGTCAGTTACCTGACTATGGGATATCAGACGGCTGGCCATTCGTGTCTCAAATCTTTACAACCGCCCAATGAAGGGTCAAGTTCATGGCTGCATGAATTTGCATGTCACCTTTGACCTGTACCAGCTGGTATAAAGGCGTTGCGTGCGTCATGCACGTTACCTTTCTGACGATTGAAGCCGGTCGGGCAAACGCAGACTTCCAGCGGCGTACTCTGAATGTGGAAGTGACGTCTCGTTCCCTGACTTATTCAGTCAACAGAGGTTGCGCAAGTAACCATAGACGTTCCCTTTCATAGTCAGGTCACTTCGACGTCTGTCAGTTACCCGACTATGGGATAATACAACGGGCCACATCCAGGGCAGCATCCTACCGATAAAGACCCCACAGCATCTAGAGGTGGGCCTAGCCCGAGGGGCAAGAGCACTCACCTCCACAGGGACAACCAAGAAATCTGTTGGCTCTCGACCCGTGTCGTGGGGGACAGAGAACAACTCTCACAGGGTGCAAAGTGTTGCGTTGAGATGCCGCGAGACGTCACTTTTCCAAGTAAGCTCAGTGTCTGTCGTAAACAGAGTAAAGCTCGGGAGAGGGAGGAGAGCTTAGCCCTACTACTCGACCTCATCCCTTCAAGAAACACAGGCGTCATACTCTGCGAGTATCACTCTTGTGGAGGAACACAGCCAGAAACTAGGTAACTAGTCTGGACTCGGTGGCACCAGGGAGCCCCTCTTACGCTTGTTCGCCCGCCCGGGGAACAGAGGCTGGGGTTCCCAGGGGTGTCGGCCCTCTGTTGGCCGCAACCCCTAATGTGCTGAGTGGACTGGACGTGTCTTTAGCCTAGAAGAACACTGGAAACGGAGACTGGCCCTGAGACTGGGGTTAGCTCCGCAGGCCTGCACAAGACCAAGACCAAGCTCGATGCCACACGGGGGTAGGGGGAGGTCTGGAAAGATGTACTTTCCGAGAACCTCTCAAAACCTTTACTTAACTTTACAGTCATTTAGCAGACTTACATTTCAACACATTTTTTTTTTGTTGTGAAAAATGACGAGAGAAGCGTCCCCACGGGGCAACTCAGTGGTTTTCGTTTTTCTGGCAGCACCAGGTGACGAAAGTCTGCCATTTCAGGACGTACAACCGCCACGTAGACGGTGCACGTGCCTGAGCGATAGTGTCCTGTAACAACTGAGGCAGTTCATCTAACGAGGTGACCAGCGACCAGACGTGGAGGTTCCAGAGGTCTGGTCGCGGAAGCCAGAGCGAGCCCAGTGCTTGCGAGAGGAGGTCCGCTCTCCTCAAAGGGAACGTTACCAGAGTTATGAGCTGACGTCCAGGTCTTGTCGGGCCAGTAGGGCGCAATCAAGTTCAAGTACAAGTTCATTTGTATAGCGCTTTTCTTGGTCCGAGACCAACGCAAAGACGCTGAATGTTCGAACAACCGTCCTGGTGAAATGACACTTCTCCAAGCGATGCGGCCTCGTCTCCTCCGGCGGTGATGCGGCCTCGTCTCCTCCGGCTGTGATGCGGCCTCGTCTCCTCCGGCGGTGACGTGGCCTCGTCCCCTACGGCTGTGACGCGGCCTCGTCCCCTACGGCTGAGGCGGCCTCGTCTCCTACGGCTGTGATGCGGCCTCGTCCCCTACGGTGGTGATGTGGCCTCGTCCCCTACGGCTGTGATGCGGCGTCCTCTCCACCGGCAGGGATGTGGATCACGCAGGACCTCAGAGAGTGAAGCGAGCAATAACAAAGCTATTAGCACTATGATGGGCTCAAAGAGAAAAAAATAGCAGTGATGCTACGGTGCAGGTGAGGTTCGGTTCCGGGCTACTATCTAGTGCAGCCTTCCTTTTCGTTAATGTTAGTAATTTAATATTTTGCCACTACAGTTTTGAATATGCCTCATTGAAGAGATGGGTTTTTAATCTAGATTTAAACTGATTAACTGATTCTGATTCACGAATTGTGCTAGGCAGAGTGTTCCAATATTTTGGTGCTAGAAAAGCGAACGATCTTCCCCCTGTGAAGGTTTTAGAGATTTTTGGTATTACGAGCTGCCCTGAGTTTTGAGAGCGCAGGGGTCTCCTTGGCTCGTAACACGTGATGAGCTCACTGAGATACATAGGAGCTAGACCGTTTAATGCTTTATAAGTTGTTAGGAGAATTTTAAATATTATTCTATATTTTACGGGTAACCAATGTAGCAACATTAGCACTGGACTAATATGGTCGTACTTTTTAGTTCTGGTCAGTAGTCGAGCGGCCGCATTCTGAACTAACTGAAGTTTATCTATTTGTCGGGCAGGAGAACCTCCCAGAAGACCATTACAGTAATCTAACCTTGAGGTCATAAACGCATGTATGAGTCTTTCTGCATCCGACCTAGGAAGCATATGACGCAGCTTAGCAATATTCCTGAGGTGGAAAAATGCTGTTCTACAGACGTTGTTAACATGGGTTTCAAATGAAAGTTTATCATCAAATATAACACCTAAGTTTTTAACTGTTGATGAAGATGAAAGTTTAAGTCCATTTAGATTTAGATTATATTCAGGGTCCTTAATTTTTTGGTTAGAGTCAATAAGCAATAATTCGGTTTTGTCCTGGTTAAGCAACAGGAAGTTTTGTGTAGGGGATACCAATTTCGCTTAGAAGACTTTTATTTTAAAAGTAGTATATGGGAGCGGCCATTAGATATTGACGCGAGGCATGTGAAAGTGAAACTAAAAAAAAGAAGGGGTGTGACGCACGAAAAGAAAGAGATGAGGAGAGTGCGCGAATGACGGGAGGTGCATCGGAAGGATGAGTGACTTAGAAAGTTATGCTAAAGGCATGATACGCGTTAAAGTCGTATTTTATACGTTTAAGTCGCCGTTCGTGACAGCAAACTAGTTAGAAGTTTGACAGATCGTGTTTCTTTGCCGTGCACGTGTGAAAAGCGTTGGAAACGGAGCTGGCTGAAACGTGAAAGACCCGCGGGCATCAAGGCTCTTTGGCTGATCGTTGTGAAAAGGGATTGCGGCCTCAGTTCGATCAGGTGGATGTTTCCAGGATCGCGAGAGCAGTCTTTGGGGATCACTGAGTGAAAGAGCGTTACCCTGCCTATCCTGACACCTTTCAGCGCTCAGTCCGCGCTTGCCATCACCGTGGTGATTTGCGTTCTATGGTGGGTTTTGCCGTTGGATGTCGGTAAGCGAGTTTTTTTCTTTGGTGCCACATCTAAAGACTGAGTTTCGGTTAAAGGAACGTTCAAACGGACAACGGAGAGCCGTGAGTTTCATTTTTGGAATATATTGATTTTTTTTTTATCAACAATGAACATTTGGACTGAAAAATATTAAGAGAATTTTTCTGAGTTTGGTTTATTATGTGAACTGTAATGTGAAACTTCAAAGTGAACTGTTGATTTGATTGTAAATGTGAAATGTGTTTTCCATAATCAAAATAAGAAAAAGTTGTTTATGTTGTGAATGGGAACGATACTAACTGGTTACCCTTTCTTTGTTATTGTCTATATCTGATGTTATTTCCGACCGGGTGTATTGAAGTATTTTATTTTGGGGTTTTTTTTGTGAACTGTTTTTTTTAAAAACAAAAGGGAAGAAATCCTTTTTTTATTTTATCCAGAACTATTTTTTTTTAGTAATAAATGTTTGTTTAGTTACTCTTTAAACTTTGTACCTATTCTCTTGTTCCAAGGAGTGGGGGCGTCACACCCGTCGTGTTAGATTGGGAAGAGGTGGGGTTTTCATTAATCTGAGTTTCCTGTACTCTTTTGCACTTCAGGCAGGCACCGTGCTGAAGATAAGTCCTGAAGCTCACCTCACCATATCAAGAGCCGTTAATAGCAACACGATAGGTATACACATATAGCGACTTGTTATACGGTGACTAGAAGCACTGGGTGGGGGAACTTAGCTTCTTGCGTACACCCAGTCTTCCTTGGACAAAGAAGAACTTAACCCCCACAAGGCGGAGAACATTCCCCTTCGCTACATTTGGCGTCACGAACAGGATAATTATCTGGTGTCTAATTTAGTGTAGGTTGCAGTTCTTTACTTAACACAATGGCTGAACTAGAGGAATTAAAGGGACAGTTTGAAGAAATGCAAAGGCGGTTCGGAGAGCAGGCAGGATGGTTGGAGCAAGCCAGAGCAGAGCAGAGAGAGGCTCTTTCACTTTCTAAGGCTGTTATTGACCAACAGGCTGTTGCTCAGAGAGCGCCACCTACTGTTTATATTCCTAGAGAGCGTAAACTCCCAGAGTTTAGTGGAGGTCGGTCTAAACTTGGTGAGTTGAGTGTAGAGGAATGGATTAATTCAATGAAATCCGCTTTTAAGGTGATGAGGATTCCGGAAGAAGACCGAATTGAGTTTGTTAAACAGTATTTGAAAGATGAGGCGAAAATGACAGTAAAGTTCATGCTTAATGGAAAAGAGAAGTCCGTGGATGAGATTTTTGATGCATTAGATGAGACGTATGGAGACAAACTGCCCATAGGGAGTAGACTAAAAGAGTTCTATGACCGCAGACAAATGCCTGGAGAAACCATTCGTTCTTATGCTTATGACCTACAGGAGAAGTTGAGCATCATCCAGAACCGAGAGCCTTCTAGAGTTTCTGATCCGGATGCAGTGCTAAAAGAACAGCTTGTGTTGGGCCTCAATGATGATTTGCTAAGGCGTGAAATGAAAAGGAGAGCCAAAACTGACAAGGATCTGACATTTATTCAGCTCATGCAGGAAGCCATAACTTGGTCAGAGGAAGAAGAGGTGCAAAGTTCAAGCAATATGAGGTCCAGTACTCGCACTCGTGGTGTTGTTCATGCTACCTCTGCAACAGAGAGCTCATCGGCTCCTCTTACACTAGAGTCGCTTCATGAAGCTATTCAACAGATATCGGCCAGACAAGAGGAACTGTTTCACATGGTTACTAACACAGGACAAGTGAAATCGTTTTCAAAAGAGAGCAAGGCAAGAAGTGCACCTTTAAGGGA
>CM051500.1:0-27025 GCA_028031935.1 Paedocypris micromegethes | reverse complement strand
CTTTTGGATTGTTTGATTGTTCAATTATTGCTTTATCTCTGCTAAGTCTGATCACCTGTGTTTTGAATTGTTTAATTGCTTGAGTATTGCTTTATTATTTCCCTTAAGTTCGATCACCTGTGTTCTGGTTTGTGTTTGATTATTGTTTAATTATTGGCTCATTATTTAAGGCTTCTGTTTTTTGTGTTCTGCGCGAGTTCGTCACTATACTTCATATGAGTTGGGTTTATGTCATGTCCTGTACTCATTTTGTGGGAGATTCTCAGTGTTTGTTTTTTGGTCCCTCGTGACCTGTTTTGGTTTAGTTTAGTTTAGTTTTTTATTAAAGAAGACGTTGCATTTGAACCTTGGTTTTGATCCATTGCATTTGAGTCTGAGCTCTCATTCCATCTCCTGCCTCAACCCTGACAGTTTCCGTCCAAAATTTTGACATTTATTCGATTTTTTTAAGCTTGATCTGATTTTTGCATACGTGCTGATAGCAAAATTACCTGAGTTTTTGTAGATTACAGCGAAAATCCTTCAGTAAATCACAGAGAATCTTCAGATGTCCAGAGTTTCTCTGATTGATGTTAGACAGATGTAGTTCAGTCAGACGTGAGTTTGATCTCAGAGCTGAAGTCAGAGCAGAACAACCTTCTTCTGTCACTCGACAACCACTCAAACTGTGAAGAACAACGACACTCTTCAGTCTCTCAGTTCAGAAACATCAAGATAATCAAGAACAAATCACTTGACACTTCAGCTTCAACTGGAACTAAAATTATGAAATTAAATGCTTATCACTTTTTCCATTTTAAATATCTTCATTTTATCCAATGAATTAAAAACAATGAAATGTTTAAGTGCAGCTTTAAAATAAATAAAACTATTGAAATTCTGATTTTTATGACATTTTTAAGCTTGATCTGTCTGATACTGGCACATGTTCTGAGAGCAGAATTACCTGAGTTTCTGTAGATGACAGTCAGAATCCTTCAGTAAATCAGAAAGAATCTTCACTCCAGAGTCACTCAGATTATTCCAAGTCAGATCTAGTTCAGTCAGACGTGAGTTTGATCTCAGAGCTGAAGTCAGAGCAGAACAACCTTCTTCTGTCACTCCACAACCTCTCAAACTGTGAAGAACAACGACACTCTTCAGTCTCACAAAAAACAAATGATAATTTCTAGAATTTTTTAAGCGATTGAAATTTTGAATTTATGCTTGATCTGAAATTTGGATATGTTCAGTGAGTAGAATTACCTGAGTGTGTGTAGATGACAGTCAGAATCCTTCAGTGCATCACAGAGAATCTTCACTCCAGAGTCACTCAGATTATAATTCTCAGACAGATCTAGTTCAGTCAGACGTGAGTTTGATCTCAGAGCTGAAGTCAGAGCAGAACAACCTTCTTCTGTCACTCCACAATGACTCAAACTGTGAAGAACAACGACACTCTTCAGTCTCTCAGTTCAGAAACATCAAGATAATCAAGAACAAATCACTGACACTTCAAGACTTTCAACTACAGTAGTTACGCAATATAAGCACCCACTGATTTTTCAGGCAAAAAAATTAAAAGAAATTCTGGTTCAATTGCAATAATTTTCTCTTAGAAATATTATTCTTTCTGTATTTAACAAACCTAACTTGTGACTCTTTTCAATGTCGTTTTTACTTGATCAAGGGTTTAAAAAATTTATTTTAAAACTCTTCAAAACTCCAACTCCCATCATCCTCCACTGAGGCCTCAGGCGCCTTCGCACACCAGACTAAAGCCGATCTCGGTTACTGTTAGATGTCAATATCAGAACAGTATTTGTTTTGCTGTGCAGCAGACAGCCATTTGTTTGCATTTGACTCAGGTGAACGCCAAGTTGAACAGCAGTTGTCCCCAACCTTTTTTTCGTCTCAGACCGGTTAACCTTTAATAATTTGATCCACGTCCCAATGGTAGTAGATTCTAGTTTTTTATATATAATAGTATATATTTGTATTTAAACATGCATTCGAGACATTTATATTCAGAGATGAACATACAGGGATTTAACATGTTTATCGGTACTTATTATATATTTGAATAAAAAGAACTGGTCGTTGACAGCTTGTGACCAGTTAAAAGGTCAACTGACCAGGACAAGAAGGATCACGAGAATATCCTGAGGAAAATCTGAAATGTGAAACGTCTTTGTTGCGAACTACTATAAATAAAGCTAGTGTGAGGCGAACTGGGAGAGTCAGTTGGGTGCAGACTGCTCTCCGAGGCAAGATAACATCTGAAATGACTTGTCGTGTGGCTTTGATTCCTCAAATTGTCTCCTTCGCTGAAGAACCGAGGCTTTGTGTGTTTACACCCTTTCACCTAGAAAGGATGCTGAGGCGGCGGGGCACAAGCTCGACACGTAAACTTAAGATGGTGCAACCCGGGACACTGCACTATTAAAACACCATCGTGCACCAGAGACGTTGAGCTGCTGGCGGTGGGCATGAGACCAGTCTACCTGCCGAGAGAGTTCACGCACGTGATAATAATCGCTGTGTACGTCCCTCCCTCGGCTAATGCCAACGCAGCTTCTGAGACCCTGCTCTCGGTCACCAGCGGGCTGCAGACACAGCATCCACAGGCTCTCTTCCTGATCGCTGGGGACTTTAACCACGCTCCGCCCTCAGCTGCTCTACCTACATTCATCCAGTATGTCACCTGTTCCACCAGAGACAATAAAATACTGGACTTATTTTACGCTAACACCAAGGAGGCCTACAGCGCGTCCTCTCTTCCGCCGCTGGGCAGAGCTGATCACTGGCTTTAAAGCTCCGCACCCTCAGGTGGAGGGGGACATGAACTGGGCCAATGACCTGAACCATCACTTTGATAGATTCGACCAAGCAGCCCACCCCACCCCGCAGCAGCTGCTTTCAACACCATCAGCACCTCCTGCAGAACCAGCCCATCAAGACCCTCTACTCACTGATACTGCGACACCACCACAACCCCTGTCTTTCTCCAGTATACAGGTGAGAAACCAGCTCAGAAGAATCAACAGTAGGAAAGCAGCAGGACCAGATGGCATCAGCTCCAGACTCCTCAAGTCCTGCGCAGATGAACTGTGTGAAGTCCTGGAACTAGTCTTCAATCTGAGCCTCAAGCTGAGGAAGGTCCCACAGCTCTGGAAGACCTCCTGGTGGTCCAGTGCCTAAGACACCCAGGCCAAAGACCTCAACAGCTTCAGACCGGTGGCTCTCACGTCCCATCTAATGAAGACACTGGAGAGACTAGTCCTGGGTCACCTCAGATCTGCTGTGGGAACCTACCTGGACCCACTGCAGTTTGCCTACAGACATGGCACGGGAGTGGAAGACGCCGTCATCTTCTTCTGCACCGAGCTCTTTCTCACCTTGAGAAGCCCGACAGTAGCGTGAGGATCATGTTCTTTGATTTCTCCAGCGCCTTCAACACCATCCAGCCGGTGCTTCTGGAACACAAACTGGAGGAGGCTGGTGTGGACCTCTATCTGACGGAGTGGATCATGGACTATCTGACAAACAGGCCACAGTTTGTGAGAGCAAGGACTGTGTGTCTGACACTCTGAGCTGCAGTGTGGGGGCTCCACAGGGGACTGTACTGGCTCCTTTCCTCTTCACCCTCTACACCTCAGACTTCAGACACAACACGGACGGCTGTGTTCTGCGAAGTTCTCTGATGACTCAGCAATTGTTGGTTGATCACAGGAGATAACGATGCTGAGTACAGAGGACTCACTCAGGACTTTGTGGACTGGTGTCGGCGGAACCACCTCCTGATCAACGCAGGGAAAACAAGGAGATGTGGTGGATTTTCGCCGGCGACGTCTACTGTCATCCCACCGATGCACATCCAGGGAATGGACATTGAGAGAGTGGATCTTTCAAATACCTGGGTGTGCATCTGAACAACAAACTGGACTGGACTCACAACACAGACGCACTGTACAGGAAGGGTCAGAGCAACTCTACCTCCTGAAGAGACTGAGAGGGTCACTCCTGAAGATCTTCTAGACTCTGTGGTGGCATCAGCAATCCTGTACGGTGTGGTCTGCTGGAGCAGCAGCATCTCAGGCAAAGACAGGAAGAGACTGGACAGGATCATCAAAGTCCAGCTCTGTCCTGGGATGCACTCTGGACACAGTGCAGGAGGTGGGTGAGAGAAGAGTCCTGGATAAACTATCATCCATCCTGGACCTGGACTCTCACCCACTGGTGGACTCACTGTCTGCTCTGGAGAGACTGATTCACCCCCGCTGTGTGAAGGAGAGATATCGCAGATCTTTCCCGCCTGCTGCGATTAGACTCTACAATTTGAATTTAAATTTGAGCTGGTGACTGTAACTGTGCTTATGACGGGCAGCGCTACTTGTTCATTTATGGTCTGTGTTTGTTTGTTTTGTTATGATGTGTGCAGTGCGTTATGGTGATGTTTGTTTATTTATTTGTTTGGATTTGTTGTTGCTGTTGTGACGTGAAATTTCCCCGCTGTGGGACTAATAAAGGATTTTTCAATTCAATTCAATACAGCAATCAGAAGATTTGCACTAATGAGATTCCATCTTTTGGAGAAGAAGTCACTGGGAGTACTGCAAGATCCGAAAAAGATTTAAGAGCGAAACATCCAGCATCAGCTTCAATCAGAAAGGACACTGCGCACGACTTTTATACTACTGGATTTGGTTCAAAGGTGACGCGTGCAAGTTCATGCAGCCACTGAACTAGAAGCGATCGAATCAGATCCATTCAATCTCCCACTGACAGACGTAAGTAACGCTGACAATGAAAGTGAAAGTACATTTAATGAGCTCACAAAGCACTATTGTGAGACTTAACTAAAGTTGCCCTAAAATTAAAGAAAATCCTCTACTGCAACCTCATATAGTTTTTATACACTTTTTATACAATTCAAATGTATTTTATTCGTGAAATGTTTTTTTTTATGTGATCGTTTTTTAATTTCCGAGAGCAGAATTACCTGAGTTTGTGTAAATTCTTCAGTGCATCAGAGAGAATCTTCACTCCAGAGTCACTCAGAAGATAATTCACAGACAGATCTAGTTCAGTCAGACGTGAGTTTGATCTCAGAGCTGAAGTCAGAGCAGAACAACCTTCTTCTGTCACTCGACAAGCTCTCAAACTGTGAAGAACAACAACGACACTCTTCAGTCTCTCCGTTCAGAAACATCAAGATAATCAAGAACAAATCACACACACTTCAAGACTTTCAACTGTTTTCAACTGGAACTAAAATAAAATCTTTATTATTTTATTTTATTGTTTAAAATATGCATAAAATGTATGTTATTTTAGTCGTATATTTGGTTTTGAAACATTTTTAATTCAGTGTTCAGACAATGAAAAGTACATTTTATAAAGCCCCAAAAAATATCATGGAATATTTTTGCACTAAAAGCTTTGCATTAAAATAAAATAGACGTATTTTTGAGTGAGAAACCAGATGTTCAAGGAAGATTAAGTCAGGAATCCTTGCAGGAACTCCAACACTAAACTAGGTGCAGTAAAGAAACTCCACATCCACATCAAACGACAGGACAGAACATGACACGACGTCAGAAACGTTACTAACCGGCGTCGGTGTTGGGTGCTTTCACACCTATAGTTGGGTTCATTTGTTTCGGATCGAAGGGCAATAAATGATACATTGTTGCATTTCTCTGGCATTTTAGTCCACTTTCACACACACTTTTTGCTTTCCGAACCGAACCAGAATCCGTCAGGTGACAACATTCGCGTCACTCATTGGCCAGATGTGTCCTATTAAATATTTCCTAAACTGCTTTTCAAATAATCAGAATTGCAAGTAAATTCCATAAAGCAAATAGACAACATGCCGTTATTTCGTCTGGAGAGACGACTGCGCTGGCTTTGTGCCTGTATTAAACTATAGTTTGTATTGATCGCTGGAGACAAACATTTATTTCGTTTCATTCAGCACAAGCACTAGAAGCAGATGAGCTTCTGAACAATGATCTTCCTTTTGTGTTTAAAATGGGTTTTTATCCTTGATCTGATATTTACTCATGTTCTGAGAGCAGAATTACCCGAGTTTCTGTAGATGACAGTCAGAATCCTTCAGTGCATCACAGAGAATCTTCACTCCAGAGTCACTCAGAAGATAATTATCAGTCAGATCTAGTTTAGTCAGACGTGAGTTTGATCTCAGAGCTGAAGTCAGAGCAGAACAACCTTCTTCTGTCAATCCACAACCTCTCAAACTGTGAAGAACAACAACGACACTCTTCAGTCTCTCAGTTCAGAAACATCAAGATAATCAAGAACAAATCACTGACACTTCAAGACTCAAACTATATTCAGCTAATATATATAGCAGATTTTAACTGTCTCAGAGCGCACCAATCTCCAGACGTCTCACTGTGTAATAAAGCTGCCCGAGATCTCAAAGCTCACGTCAACACGGAAAAAACATTTCACTTAGTGTCTTTGTGAGACTTTGAGAGATGTGATTTTTCTTATTCTAGATATAAAGGAGATAATGTAATGTTGAAGCTAGATTTTCAAACATAAGACACCGAACCCGAACTACTTGTGCGGAACTGAATCAGAGGTTAAACACATACCGACTCTGTAACTGAATGCTGAACCGGCCCGCTGGAATACACACCTGAAGTAACAATGTGACAAAATCAACACGGAAAGAATGGATTGTTTTTAATAGCTCTGTAAAATCGCAGTCCGTTTCCCTTTTCTGCAATAAAATTATTAACAAACAAACTTTCCACTTTTGAGTAATTTTTTGTTGTTTTTGTTGTCGATTTCACACCTGAGAAGACAAAAATGAGCCGTGCAAAGACTTTTGAAGTCTGAAGTATAAAGTTTATATATATATATATATAATACTTTTTTTGTGTGTTTTTTTGTTTGCAGTTTATTTAAAAATAGCAACTAGAAATAATAACAGGATACAACTGTGCAACTCAACAATACAGAATGCTGGTATTTGTATTGTACACTATATTGTAACTATTGTATTATATTGTAACTATAAGCGTTATATTAAAAAGCTTGTGAAGACATGAAGTGAACACGAAGACTGTTTTAGTGAACAATCTCTTCCGTTAATAATATAAATACACATTTTCTCCTGTTCTTGTAGTAGTATTTTTATCAATGGTTTTTGGCTTGTAATGGTTTGGTCTTTACAGACTTTGTGAATTTCGTTTTGTATCCGTAAAGTTGGTATTATAAAATAATTGTTAGTTTGTAACAAATCGCAGGTGTGTAATGAAAATACTAAATCCCACAGATACCTTTCCTAGCTGCATTGCTTTTTAATATACAGTAAACGTTTTTTAAACAATATTATTCATGTTCCAACCACGTTGTTCCTTGCGCCGCCTGGTGGATAGTATATGAAGCGCACCGACTTTATAAAAATACCGGAAATGGTTGCCGCAGGAGTCTCCGTGATCATTCATGACGATTTGCAGGGCACCGCAGGAAAAAATATGCATTTTTAATGGCCAGATCTGTACATATTTAGGTCATTATTTCATAAAATGTGTGATTTAGTGTCTTGAGGCAACTCAGATCGCACAGAAGCTTTGTGATCAAATGCATTACTTTTTAATGTAATTACAACAATAGAGCAATATAGTTCTATAATGCTATTTTTATTTCCTTGCATTACTTTTACTGTTATACTTAAAAGTAGTTTTATCAGTATTAGTAACGCTACTTCTACTTTAGTAAAATATTGGGCATTTTACCTCTGAGACCTACCTTTTAATGTAGCTTCGCGGAAAAACACATTTATATTTTATAGATAAATAAAAACAATTTAACTCAGATTTGTATTAGATTTTTTTAAGCTTGATCTGATATATTGGCACATGTTCTGAGAGCAGAATTACCTGAGTGTGTGTAGATGACAGTCAGAATCCTTCAGCGCATCACAGAGAATCTTCACTCCAGAGTCACTCAGATGTTCATTATAAGTCAGATCTAGTTTAGTCAGACGTGAGTTTGATCTCAGAGCTGAAGTCAGAGCAGAACAACCTTCTTCTGTCACTCCACAACGTCTCAAACTGTGAAGAACAACGACGACACTCTTCAGTCTCTCAGTTCAGAAACATCAAGATAATCAAGAACAAATCACTGACACTTCAAGACTCAAACTATATTCAGCTAATATTTACAGCTAATTTTATTATTGCCAAACCACAACAAAATAAATACGTATTATACATAGTAAAATATATACATATTATCTACACAAATATTCAAACACAAGGTTCATATTCTCAGAGCTTCAGGTGAATACATACGTGTGTGTGTGTGTGTGTGTGTGTGTGTGTGTGTGTGTGTGACTTACTCGACTGATGAAGATTCTTTAATGACAGGAAGAAGCTTCTGAAGAACTTCATCTGCTTTAGCTGGTGGTTTGAGAAACTCTTTCAGTCTAAAAACCTCCATCTTCTGCTCTATAGTCAGCAACACAAACAGCAAAGCTGAATTTCAGGATCTTAGTTAGCGGTCGCAGTACAGACGAGTTTTTGGTCAGAGAAACACAGGAACAAGGCCTTTTATTAGCAGAACAGAGCGAAGACGTGCAGCTCATCTGATGGAAAGCCGGTAACTAACTAAACAGTAAACATTTAAAATTGTACTTGTCGGGTTGTCACGGAGATTCCACGATGATGATTTGTTATCAATGACTCATGCAATTATTAATGCAACGGAATGAAATGAGACGCCAATGGCCACAACATGGTTCACACTTATCTTCAGCTTTTAGACCAGTGTGACCAGTTCCTGATCCAAACTGAAGCTCTCCTGAAAGACAATGCAGATTATATTTATAAATATTTTAATAAATAACACATTCATAAAAGGTGAAGTGCTCAAAAAAGCTCTGCAAACCCACTCGTGTATATACAAAAAGAGGTTAAGTGCAATACATATATATATATATATATATATATATAAACACAGTGTAAATCAGGAAATAGTGCTATATGTTACTCCTCACACCACTGAAAACTATAAAAGGATATTTGAAATGCTTTAGAATAAATAAATAAAGGTAATACATGAATAAAAAGCAAGATAAAACAAACTCTGTCTTCCTTAAAATTGTAGATTCTGACAGGACTTTGTGTGTTTTGGCTCCCTCTGCTGGCCGGATGTGTTTGTACCAGTAGTTGTAAGAGCTGCACCTCTCGTTCAGACCTTCGGGCTCGATCCATTTCCGCTCCATTGCCTGTCCAGGTGGCGTCAGACTCCAGACCGGTTCTCCGCAGGTGACTCACCGGATGTGTGTTAAAATGAACGCATAGAACCGTCTTTTTTGTTGTTGTGTTCTTGTATGTGGTACAGTGCAGGTGTTGTTTTAGACGTGCTTCTGTGGTGTTCTGGGTCGGCCCGACGTATATCTTATGGCAGACCCCGCACTGAATCCCCTAGACAACATTGGTGGTGAGTATTAGAGGTCGACCGATTCATCGGCCGGCCGATGTATCGGCCAATTTTTTTTTTTTTTTTTTTTTTTTTTATTTAAGTTTTTATTGCAGAGACAAAATAAACAGACAAAAGCAGCAACAGTCATTTTTGCCAAGAAAACAAAGAAATACAAAATTAAACCCTGTTTAGGGAAGACAGTTCCACATAGCAAAAACATCTCAGAATCTCTCTGCACTTTGTTAAATGCATAAACTATTTACAGAAGAGAGAGAGAGGGGGGGGGGTTGACAACCATATCTTTGAGAAAAGCAAAGAATAAACAGACCGTCTATAGCACAAAAATATTAGGATCTACAGGTGTTACATAATCAATCCATCCAGACCAAAGAGCAATGAATTTATCTTTTTGACATTTCAAAGAGAATGTTATTTTCTCCATAATAAATATGCCTTTTACTACCTCAATCAAGTCTTTTATTTGAGGCGGATTAGGCTTAAGCCAGAGTCTTGTAATGGCCTTTTTACTGGCAGCTAGAATTATTTTGAACAAATATTTTTTCCTCATGTCCAAGGATGCCTCTGTCACCTTACCCAAATAAAGCATTTCAAAACTAAAATCAATTTGAGTGTGTAAGACCTTTTCCAATACCTCGTGAATATCACGCCAAAAGCCTCTAATGTTGGGACAACCCCAGAATATGTGAAAATGATTAGCTTCCTGTGAGCCACACTGTCGCCAGCAATTTGAATTTCCTAAAAATGTTTTATTCTGTTTCGGTGAGAGAAAAAAACGTGCCACATTCTTCCAGCAAAATTCCCTCCAGCAGGAAGACTCGGACGTTGCCCATTGAAGTTCACATATATCTTCCCAGTCCTCTGCTGAGATGACGATACCACTTTCTTTCTCCCATCTCTCCTTAATGTACAAAGATGAGTCTCCTTGCACTTCAATCAAGGCTCTATATAGTTTCGAAATACCTTTTGACATTGGTTCCGCTTTGTAAGCTGAAGAGAATATTTTAACTAAGGCAACATTAAGCGGATCACTATCCATCTCTTTTATAATCTCCTGAGAAAAATAATGACGGAGCTGGAGATACCTGTAAAAATCTATCGATTCTAAATTATATTTTTCTTTCAGAGAGGAGAAATCCACCAATTGTCGTTTATCCATTATTGAGCAGTATGTAGTGATTCCTTTTTTAGCCAAAGATTTAAAGCGATTATCCAGGGTATTTGGTTTGAAACTTGAGTGAAAAGAGGGCCATCTCAATACTTTCACGGAAGCCTTTAAGTTAAATTCTTTAATAATGTCCAACCAAGTTTGTAAAGTTACCTTAATACAACAGTTTTCTCTTCTGTTCACAGTTAAATCTTTATCTGCTATGATTGCTTGGATAGGAAAATCATCACACCATCCACTCTCTATGTCTTTCCATCTCGCTTGATAACTAGGGTTGCACCAACAAACTATTATTCTCAGTTGGGCTGCCCAAAAATATTTTTGCAGACATGGGAGGGCAACTCCTCCTTTTTCTTTGCTCAGCTGCAGGGTTTTCAGTCTGACCCTCGGTCTCTTGCCTTGCCATATGAACCTGGAGAGCAGTTTGTCCCAATCCGAGAATGTTTTTTTTGACAAGTTAACAGGTAGCGACTGGAACAAATACAGTAGTTTCGGAAGTATATTTTGCTTAACAGAGTCAATTCTAGACCCCATATTAAAGAACGGTAAAAGATTCCACCTTGCAATGTCTGATTTAATGTTTCTGCCGATAGGGCCATAGTTAAGCGTTTCTAAATCACCAGCAACCTTCGGGATCTTTATTCCTAAGTATTTTATATATTTATTTCCCCATTTTAGGGAGTATTCCTTTTTCAGTTCCTCCGGGGGGTCAAAGTTAAAGGTCAGCACCTGTGTTTTTAAAATATTTAGTCTAAAACCGGAAACTGAGCCAAAGGTTCGTAGGGTGTCAAAAAGCTCAACCAGTGACTGGCTTGGATCCCTTAGATACACTAAGACGTCATCTGCAAAACGTGCTAACTTGTGCTCATCATTTTTTATAGTAATGCCTTTTACATTATCATTTTGTCTGATCCACTGCCCCAAGGGTTCGATAAACAGTGCGAAGAGCAGAGGTGATAGGGGACACCCCTGTCTAGTGCCTTTCTCCAGTGCGAAGGACCTGGATAAGTTGCCATTAATTTTGATTCTTGCGGTGGGACAAGAATATATGTTTTGAATCACTTTAATACATTTCTTATGGAAATTGAGTTTCGTGAGGGTGCTCTCAAGAAAAAGCCAATTGACTGAGTCGAAGGCCTTTTCGGCGTCAAGGCTTAAGAGAACAGCCTGTAACTTAGAGTCTTGGATATGATTGACAATATGGAGAGTCCGTCGGATGTTATCCTGAGTTTGCCTACCATGTATAAATCCAGTTTGATCGGGGTTAATTAATTCTGGCATTAATAATTCGAGTCTTTTGGCTAAGATTGAAACAAAGAGCTTATAGTCTATATTCAAGATAGATATTGGTCGGTAGGCTGTGCAATCTTGTTTGTTTTTCCCCTCTTTTGGGATCACCGAAATAACTGCTTCATTCCATGAGGGTGGCAAATCACCTCCATTTAAAACAAAGTTAAAAGCCGGTAATAAAATGGGAACAAGTTGTTGCCGAAACACCTTATAAAACTCTGACACAAATCCATCTGGGCCTGGAGACTTATTTGACTTGAGCCTCGTTATCGCTTTATTCAATTCCTCCTCAGTTATATCAGCTGACAGCACAGAATTCCAGGAATCACTAACCGATGTAAGCTTTAAAGGAGCGAGAAAAGATTCAATCTTTGCAGGATCTACATTCTGTGTTTGCGTGTAAAGATCTTTATAATAACTTTCAAACACTCCCTGAATATCTTCTGACTTACAGAGTAGTTGTTTTGAAACTGGGTCCTGTATGTTCTGTATTGTTGAGTCAGCTTGTTGCTTGCGTAGCCTTCTAGCCAATAGCTTCATGGCTTTACCTCCAGACTCATAATGTTTTTGTTTTAAGAACATTAGTTTTTTCTCTATTTCCTGTGTGTATAAGTCATCTAACTCCGATTTAACTTTCTTAATCTCATAGGACAATTTTTTATTGGGGTTCCTCTTATTTTCCAAATCTAATTTATTTAAGCTATTAGTGAGTGTGTTAAAGGTCGCAAGCCTATATTTCTTTAAGTTGGATGTGAGGGCTATAATCTTCCCCCTAAGAACCGCTTTCGAAGCATCCCATAATATGGAGGGGGAGACAGATCCATTGTCATTTAGTTCAACATATTGTTTCAATTCTAGTTTTAGTTGCTCCTTGATAGGTATATTATTCAAAATACCAGAGTTAAGTCTCCAGAGAGTGTTTTTTTGTTTATTCTCTAAATTTATAAAAAGTGACATAAGCGCATGATCTGAAATATCAATTAACCCAATACTACAGTCTTTAATTCTGAATTTATCCTTTCCAAAGGCAAAAAAGTAATCAATTCTCATATAGGAAGTATGTGGATGTGAATAAAATGTATAATCTCTTTGTCGTGGATGAATGGCTCTCCATACATCAATCAGCCCTATTTCTTTTAACATTATATTTATTTGCCTACTCAGTGGAGACACCAAGTGGGCACCAGAATGTGAAGAGTCTAATTTAGGGTCCAATAAGACATTAAAATCTCCCCCACAAATAAAAATACCTTGAGATTCAGATGCCATTAGGTCTATTAAAGTCTTAAAGAAGGAACAATTACTTCCTGGAGGTGCATAAACGTTAAGGATACTCACTAAGATACCCTCAATCCGTCCTCTGATCATTATGTATCTGCCCTCGCTATCCTTTATTTCAGAAAGATGTTCATAAGCGGTTTTATTAGAAATTAAGATAGCAACTCCTCGTCTATGGCCGGACCGAAAGGAGGCCGAAAAAACTGATTTAAATCCCCATCGCCCCAGCTTATTATGTTCTGCTGCATTGAGATGGGTCTCTTGAAGTAAAGCGATTTGAATCTTCTCTTTCTTAAGTTTAGATAGAATCTTACTTCTTTTTACTGGATTGAGCAAACCATTCACATTGTACGAAGCTATTTTTATATAATCAGTCATTTTTGCATTTCCGTATTAAATGATCTGATGAATTCTGATCTTGATCTCCTTAGGCTATAGAACTTGTAAAGAATAGGACAAATTAAACCCCTCTCTGGAATAACACAAACGAAGAACATCGCGAACAAGAAAAAACAATCAGAACAATAAGATAGAAAGCTCAAACTAAATGAATATATACGGACTTCCAAGGCAGAGGTCGCTACATATCGACCCTTAAGTGAGCAATGATGACAACTCTGCTCCATGGGATCAGCCTCTCGTACATGCAGCGTACGTAGGGCCCATGTGGATAAGAACATAGTCTTTTAAACAAGAAAAAACAAAATTTTCCTCCGGTCCAATTTGCACGTGAAAGATTTAGCAATTATCCTAATCAAACTGGAAAGGAGAAGCTAACACTCGAAGATAAGGAGACAACGAAAGATATCCAAAATAAAAGCAAATATATATATACAGGTGTATACATATATAAATGAAAAGAACCCTTTTTTTTTTTTTTACCTGTCGAGAACAAAAACTTTGTTTTCACCTACTAATTGACCGTTTCCACCCGTCTGAATGTAATGAGTTTGTCCCTGTAAGATGGCTTTGTAGGAGCTGGAGCACCGCCCCTCTTGCCGGTCTTTCTCCATGTCAGCTGCTGGATACGCTCCTTCAGCGAGGTGGGCGGCTTGTCCACGGTTACCGGGAATCCTCTTCTTTTCATATCGGATGATGCCTCCTCAGCAGAGTTGTAGAGAGCCAGACCGTCCGCATAGAACACCTTCAGCCTTGCCGGGAATCGCATCTGGAATCTGATATCCTTTTCTTTCAGCAAACGTTTAGCCTCTTGGTATTTCCTCCGTCTCCACAGAACATCTGGGGCATAGTCGTGATCGAAAAAGATTCGGTTGCCCTTCCATTCCACCACTTTCTTTTCCCATGCTGTCTTAATGACCAGCTCTTTTGTACTGAAGTTCAAAAACTTTGCAATGATCGAGCGCGGTCTGGTTGCGGTTGAGGGGTTCGGCGCGGGGGCTCTGTGCGCCCGTTCAATCTGGAGGTCCAATTCTGAGTTTAAGTCCAGAGAGGATTTCAACAAGTCTTCCAAGAAAGATGTCATGTCCGACGCTTTCCCCTCCATTCTTTCCGGAACACCGTAGATTCTAATATTTGACCGTCTGGCGCGACCCTCCTGGTCGTTCAGCCTGGCTTCCATTCTTTCTGTTAGCCGTAGCATTTCTTCCAGCACTTCTTCCGAGTTTTGAATCCGGTGCTCCGCTTCGGCAATTCTATTTTCAGCCTCCCCGATTCGTTCGTTAGACTTATTCAATTCCTCTTTAATATCTTGCAGTTGTTTATGACTGTCCTGTCGAAAATCTCTAATTTCGCTAAGGATTTTAGCCAGGCTAATCGGCTCAACTCCATGCGCCCCCTCGCAGCTCACAATCGCTTCAGGCACCTCTTCCACGGACGCTGCTCCGTCCATCAGTCTAGAGGAAGTACGTTTAGAACTCAGAAGGATCAACGGTCGGAAATCTGCGGGTCCGGATAGAATACCCCCTCGACTGCTGAAAGAGTGTGCGCCTGAGTTAGCCGTGCCCCTTCACTCCCTCTTCGTGAGAAGTCTTCGAACGGGATGCGTCCCTGCCCTATGGAAGACCTCATGCCTCGTGCCAGTGCCCAAGGTGACAAGGCCGGCGGGGATGAAGGACTACAGACCAGTAGCCCTGACATCCATCATTATGAAGACGTTTGAAAGGCTGCTTCTCCGGCGGCTTAAACCTCAGGTGGTGGGAGCGCTTGACCCTCTGCAGTTTGCTTATCAGGACAAGATGGGTGTGGATGATGCAATCCTGTTCTTGGTTCACAGGGCGCTCTCCTTCCTGGAGGGGACGGGTGGCTACGTAAGGTTGATGTTTTTTGACTTTACTAGTGCCTTCGACACGATACAGCCACCACTGCTGAAGGGGAAGCTGGAGAAGATGGGAGTGGATCCCGTCTTTGTACGGTGGATCAATAACTACCTGACTCTGAGGTCACAGTATGTCCGACTGGGAGACTGTGTGTCCAGGGCACTTGTGAGTAACACAGGTGCACCTCAGGGAACCGTATTATCACCTTTTCTCTACACCCTTTACACTGCTGATTTTGCTTATACATCTACGGCGTGTCACGTCCAAAAATACTCTGATGACACCGCCATTGTGGCGGGTGTAAAGGGAGGAGACGAGAGAGAATACCGGGAGCTTATCAGCAGTTTCACCGCCTGGAGCAAGGACAACGGTCTCATGCTGAATAAATCAAAGACAAAAGAAATGATCATTGACTTTCGCCGAAGGCCAGATCATCGGCCTGTGATCATCGACGGGGTGGGGATTGAGGTGGTGGCCACGTACAAGTACTTGGGTGTGCAACCTGACCATAGGTTAGACTGGTCAAAACAAGCTCTGGCCCTTTACAAGAAGGGTCAGAGTAGATTGTTCTTTCTAAGGAAGCTGAGGTCATTTGATGTGTGTACTGATATGTTGTACCTTTTTTACCAGTCCGTGGTGGCGAGTGCGGTTTTCTTCGGGGTGGTCTGCTGGGGAGGCGGTATGACTACCAGGGATGGCAAACGACTGGATGGTCTTATTAAGAGGTGTGCATCGGTGATTGGGAGGGATGTGGACCATGTGGGAGTAGTACTGGAGAAGAGGATGCTGGCCCTTATGAAGGGCATCATGGGTAACCCCAGACACCCACTGTATACCACCATGTCCCTACAACAGAGCTCGAGGAGCAAGAGACTTCGCTCTTTGCGATGCAGAACGGAGCGGTTTAAGAGGTCGTTTGTACCATCAGCGATTAGACTTTATAACAAGCTACTGAACGATCTGAACTTTTAATATAGTTTCAATTATAGAACAACTACAGTTTTTATATTAATCGGTAATATTTATTCTATTTGTTTAGCAGTGTTATTTATTGGAATGTGTTTTTAGCATCTTGTGTGGGTATTGCTGCCGGACTACTCGAATTTCTCCTTTGGGAGATGAATAAAGTTTTACTTACTTACTTACGTCTGGGTTATTTTCACCGTCTTTCGTCGTATTTTTCCTTGCTCTTCCCCTTCTTTCCGTTGTTGCCCCTTCCATTACTCCGTCACAAGTTTGAAAAATAATTAAATGTATTTCTTGGGCGTCAACTTTGTGCAAATTGGACGAGCTATGAAATTATGCGGCCATTCTCAGGGGAATGCAAAGCGGAAGTCCCCAATTTTTGACGTTTTTACGTCCATCGGCATCGGCCGATAGCAGCGTTTAATAGGCCGATTTATAGCCAGGCATGTCCGCGGGAAGCCGGGGCGCAGCAGCGAGCTGCGTGCGCACGTGAGGGAGCGCAGTGAAGACGACTCAGCATCAGAGAGAGACCTGTGCGTTCAAGGTAAAACATACTATTCTATTCTGGTACTTCATAGTCTTATACACATATTCACTATATGTTAGTAAAGTGTTGCTTTACTTCCAACACTTTCCAACAGCAGATCCGGTTGAAAACGCGCGTTTAAGCTTTGATACGATCGCGTACCTTGTTCATTTAATGCTTTCAAACAGCGGCACGTGAAACATAAAAGCGCGATTAAAGTTGTTAAAGTTTGGGAAACAAGACGTAACAGCGCGCTCTTTGTCGGGAAAACACGCATTTAAGCTTTGATACGATCGCGCATCTTGTTCATTTAATTCTTTCAAACAGCGGCACGTGAAACATAAAAGCGCGATAAACTGTTAAAGTGTGGGAAACAAAAAGTAACAGCGCGCTCTTCGTCGTTAGGACACATTTTGGTTTCAGGAAGGATGATAGAACGCAATGAATTCGAATGTAGACTATCGGTGTGCTGCTATTTGTCTCCGAAAACGCGCTCGTGACTCTGTGTGTGTGTGTGTGTGTGTGTGTGTGTGCGTGCGTGTGTGTAGGGAAGGGATGCAACGATTAAGCGATTTCAATATTATACGCGGTTTTATTCGTCATGGTTATTAAAATGTAAAAGCGTCTCTCTCAACACTGCGTTTCTGCAAAACTGCTGCGATTAATTACAGGTTGGTCAGCTGCGCACTAGTGTAAAGTTACCAGCTCATAGGAAATGAGATAGCTCATAAGAAACAAAGGCTAACACACACATCTGCATCGCACATTTGGTTAACAATGGCTGAGGAATCTAGCAGCTCTTTTCTGAAACTCATTAAAACAGGCAGTTCAGCAGCAAATTGACTGAAAAGCAAATCCAGTTAAAAATACAACACATCTACTTGAATGATATGTCTATTTGGTTGTCTCATGTAAAATATGTTTTCCTTTGATGCCGAAATGAAATAAATAAATAAATGGAAAAAACGGTTTGTATATGTTTGTATGTTTTGTGAGGGAAGTATTTATGTGTGATTAAATGACATTATACTAATCTAATCACATTTTAATTCTAATCATTGATGTTTCCTCTGTTTAGTTATTGGACTAATGGCTGAAAAAAAGAATCCACAGCGACAACTCCGGGGAAGGCCCAGTGCAAAATCTGCAGTGGACTAGTGAGCATGACAGGGGAACATGCTGAACACCTTTGTTTCCTTCACGACAACCTGCCCCTTCTGAACTGGCACTACTGACTTCTAATCAGTAGTTAAAATTTCTGTTTTTTTTATAGTTGCATAATTTATACAGATGCCTTATTTCTTCATTTTTTGCTTTGTTTATTTTTTTACATGAGTTGTTTATTTAATAAAAAATGTTATATTTGGAAAGATTGTGTATCTTATTATTAGGTTGACATTTTAGTATGCTCTCCATTTGTGTGCTCTCCTTGCTTTGAATGCTTTAAGTATTATTGTCCCAAGTCCCAAGTCAGGACAAGCAAGTCTCGAGTCAAGTCCAAAGTCCTACGGTTTGACTTTCGAGTCTTTTTAACAGAAAAATAAAAAGTATACATTAGTTATACTTTATGTAGGTTGAATCACCTGTATTTATTAAACTATTTTTAAATTAAAAAAATATTGCTCGGACACATAAAGCTACAAATGATATTTTCTGAAAAAGTGCTGCTGTCATGTGGTGGGAAGTTCGATTCTTTTAACTGAATCAATCTTTAACTCTCGAACTGCAAAGTGAATAATTTGTTTTATTCACAGCTTCTAGATAAAATACAGCTTCTAGTACAGGCTCTGGTGATCCCAAGGCTGGACTATTGCAACTCTCTTTTGGCAGGTCTGCCTGTCGCCGCAATCCAGAATGCTGCAGCACGACTGCTCTTCAAACAGCCGAAAAGGACTCGTGTCACTCCACTGCTTGTCTCTCTGCACTGGCTGCCAATTGCTGCCAGGATCAAGTTCAAAGCTCTATCACTGACCTTCAAGACCATCACTGGTGCGGCACCATCCTACCTCAACTCCCTGATTCAGGAATACTCTCCCGCACGTAGCCTGCGATCCAAGAAGGAACGTCGACTAGTCGTCCCTCTGCAACGCGGCTTGAAATCCCTCACAAAAACCTTCTCTCGTTCAGCGGCTGTCTGGTGGAACAATCTACCCATTCCTCTTAGAAAGTCTGCAACCTTCCCAACATTTAAAAAAGCACTAAAAACTGAACTCTTCCACCAGCACCTTAACACTGATTAACGAAAAAAAAAACAAAAAAACACACCTTTGTCTTGTGTTTCTTGTCTTGTGTTCACTGTTGTTGTTGACTGTCGTGCTGTTCTGTCTAGCAAGTTTCCTTATATAGCCTGTATTGACATCTACTGTAGCCTATTGTAGACAAATTGCTTCACTTGCTCCTCTTTTTGTAAGTCGCTTTGGATAAAAGCGTCTGCCAAATCACTGTAAAGTAAAGTAATTTAAATGCTACTGTTTGGAAATTATTTGTACGTTTCAATATTGTTTGCATATTTGTTGTTTCACCTGCTGGGATGTAAGATGGTGTTTTTTTGGGTTATATAAAGCAGTGTTTCTAGAGAGGGCAGTGGGTTGTGTTGAGCAGGTTGCTGGTTTTTTGCCTTAAGTTCTTTTCAACTCGTCTTTGGTGGGTTCGTTTGTTGAATTTTGTTGTATTGATTTGTTAATTATTTTCAAACATATTGTTTGTACTTTGGTGTCCTCGTGCCTGATCACCTGGCTATCTGACACTCCCAGTTGTCAAAGTGATTTTCAAAACTTTCCTTGTGATCAAAATCAAAATTCAAAGATCAAAATTGCGCTAAAATTAGAGAATTAATACAGGATATTGAAGTAAACTTGAGTTAAATTTCCAATATCCTCTAAACTTCCTGCCAGGAGACAAGACGGGTTCTAACACCAGGTAAACAAAGCAGTGATCTGATAAAGGTGCATTATGTATTGTTGCATACAAGGCGTCATTTAAAATCCATTGAATTTAGTCCCTTTTCCTCATCAAAGAATCAAGTTAAAAAAAAAAACATTTTTTTTCTTATATTCCCCAATTTGTGAGAATCCCTTTGCACGACCATTGTTCAGACTGCAACTCAAAAGCCCTTATTTGTGCGCTTTGAGACAGTTAAAAAACTGTGAAATACAAATACTCAATCTCATTATTCTCATTATTATTATTATAGCTATTATCTTCAATCCTCCGGCCGTCGATGTATCCATGCGCTCCGAGATAAAATGCTCTCTTTCCTCGCCTGTTCATCAGCGGCCAGATCCTTCTCCTTTCTTCCAGGGAGTGAACACCTTCCTGTCTGCACACTGTCGAGTCCTTACTTCTCCTCCAGATTTCTTATTTCCATCTTCTTTGAGAAAACATCACAATGACGTGTCTGTTTTTGTTGTCCATCCTTTTACCTGTTCTGTGAACGACATCGATGCTTTCTTTCACTTGTGCCTTCATGTCTGGAACTCTTCTCCCCAGCAGCTGGACGACTTGTGTTCTGATGTCTTCATCTTTCTTTTCTTCCCATCCCTTGATGTGTAAACACCTTCTCAGTCTGTAGCGTTCTTGTTCTCTCACTCTCTCTTTCAGTTCTTCATTCGTTTTTGTTAGTAAGGCATTTTGTTAACAACTAAACAATCAAATTAGTAATAATATATGTATTGAACACAAAAAAAACACACATTAGTAGTTTTATATATTGTACTTTGAGTCTAAACGTCGCTACATTACTTTTTGTTTGTTATTTATTTCTTTGCTAATTAACAAACAAATGTATTAATTTCAATGTGTTTATTAATCAATTTTATATTTAAAATGTCAAATATATTTTTATATTTATATTTGTTATAGAAGCGTAATTAATTGACTTACTGCCCTCTAGTGGACACATTTTATATTTATTTTCATGTCGTCTAATTTCTTAAATATTGTTTATATATATATATATACCGATGTCCGTGTGAATGCATAAAAAATTATTTTGTTAACTTTAATGGTTGTTACACTACTGTTCATTTATTTTATTCATTTCTTTACTTATTATCAAACAAATTAATTATTTTGAATGTATGTATTAATCAATTGTAGTAAGTATAAAGTAATTAATTTATTAGTCGTTATATAGGCACATTATTAATGTTTAAAATCAACTCTAATTGTTATATTGTAATTTGTTACATTTGAATTGTCTTACTGTCATCTTGAACACATTCACTTTGTTTGTGACTATAACGCTGCTTTTATTTGTTTAACACTTCCTGTGCAACACTCTTATTCGCCCGTGTAGCAACTCCGTTAATCTGATGAAAATCTGTTCTTTAACTAAACAACAAATGTGGATTGACTTACTGACAAACGACTAAATAATCAAAATTAGTAATAATATACGTATTGAACAAAAAAAACTTGATGCTTTTATATGTTGCACAATAAGTGTAACCGTCGCTACACTATTGTTCCCTTTATTTTATTTAGTTCTTGACTTAACAAAAAAATTTGTATTACATTTCATTAATTTATTAACCAATTATAGTAATTAATTAATTATTTAATTAATTCAACAAGTGTTACATAAGCACGTAATTAATGTTTAAAACTATCTAGTTACGTATGTAACTCCGGTTCCCTGAGAGATGGGAACGGATGACACCACATATGGGGAACAACGTTTCCTGACAAAGCAATGAAGCGATAGAATGACGCAGTAATGACTGCAGCCAATGGCGTCGGAGCACCGCCCCCTGGGTACAATGACTGGACGACAGGAGAGCCACTCCATCCACCCATACTCCCATCGTTCCCCTTGCGGCAACCTATGTGGTGTCATCCGTTCCCATCTCTCAGGGAACCGGAGTTACACACTTAACTAGATAGTTCCCTATCGAGCTGTTCACTACTGACACCACATATGGGGACGAATACAATCCCCGCCGACACAACGAAACCCCATGAGGGTCACACACGCCCGGCACGTCACCATCAATAGGAACTCACGTTAACTGGCCCAGTCCCTGCTCAGGCCCCGCCCATCAGAGTCCTCTCCTCGCGACAACACACGTGGCGCAAAAGAGACGACATCCAAGGTGTAAACCGTGCAAACGTATCTTCCGACGCCCAGCCGGCCATCCCGCAATGTCCTGCAGCGACACGCCTTCACCCATCCAAGACGCCGCCAGCGCCCTTGTAGAATGAGCTCGGACGCCCTCCGGACACTGTTGACTCTGTAAAAACACACGCCCGCTTTATGGCACCATCAATCCAATGCGACAACGCTGCTTCGCCAGCGGGCAAGACCGGCCTCACACCGGCGAGAGGCACAGGCTGAGAGAGAGATGGTGCGTCTCACCCGGAGACTCGGGTACGAGGCTCATCATCAGCGCTCCGTGTGTAGGGGGCGGAGCTGCTTCACCAACTCAACTGTACCCTCAGGGCGTGATGCCGCCGCGCGCACACAGTATACAAACAGTTAGCACATGTCACATGTGACGGAATCTCCGACACACACTCTCTTTAGAATATATAATAATTCACCATATATGTAAATATAAACCTTGAGGTACTCCAGCAGCCGCTGTCCACTGAAGCCAACCCTTTCATATGCGGCCTTGAGGGAATTGTAACTGTGAAAACACCTTACAAATGCCCAGTACTTGAATTTTATAGGGTTAGGGTTAGGGTTCCTAAATGGAAACAAACCCATTTCCCCCGTGATTAACACCAACCTCTACAACCTAACCACTGGGAAACAGTATACAAGGACAATTCTTGACTGTCCAACAAGGCTGATGACCCACTTAGTCCCGAGGCCGTGAACCGAGTGCCGGCTTAGCGTGCGCTCCAGGTGATGACCCTGAAGCAGGTCCTGGTGTCGTACAGATCTCCAGACCTCCATCAGATAGATGCTTAGTCCCACCATAAGATCATACAGGGAAACCTTGTGCACACGCTCGAAGGAAAATGTTTCCTCCAGCAACCTGTTGTACTCAGAGCTAACAAGCAATAAGACAAGGACACATACTGCACAAGCTTATGCACAGCATGCATACAATATTTGACGTCACAATGTACGGCATATTGAAACTTGGACAATTACTTTGTCGAGGTGCCCATTTCTCCGAAAATTGCAGAAAACACAGTGGCGGTTGTTGGTCCGACGGGCTGTGACTGTGTGCCGGTACTGTGGCTGGTACAAATGTTTGGTCACACATAGGGATTATGATGCATAATAACATCAAATAATTGATGCTTTATAACGTCATTAAATCCTTGTGGCATACCGCCCAGTTCTGTCTCTCCAGTGGTTGTATGTGTAGTTGCACACGGCGTGTCTGCACTGTTGAGTTGCACCTGTGTTTTCCACTCTTTCAGATCAAACACTGTTGGTGAAACAAAAGGAAATGGGCATGAACCTGCCGTTCTATCAGCCGTGTATTGAAAAGTGTCAAATGAAACACTGTGACGCGCTTCCGATGGGGAGGAACACAGCCTCGCCGATGCCGCATGCAGAGAGCGCCAGTGAACGCTATACGAGACCACGTCACTTCCGCCCATAACCCAACGGAGCTTCCACTGCCGTGACGCATGCGCGCGCCACCTACAGCACCGTTTCACGCGCTCCCTGAGGACCGTCGCGCAAACCTTAGCATCGTGTAGTTCAAGACTAATTCAGACCATGAAAGGAAGCTTATATGGTTTGAGCTGAGCGCGTCTCCTCAGAGAAAAACCGCTCACCATAAGATAGGGCTTGTGTGGCTCGGGGCGAACGCGCCGCGTCTCCTAGGTGAAAGATTTGCTCACAATACACGAATGCCCACACGACACTTGAATCAATTTCCCTAGCGAATGACTTGCTAACAAAGAACAATGATTTAAACTCGGGATGAACGAGACACCTCGTTAGGATCCGCTTTCCCAATGCCCGAATGTGATGTGCCTCCGGGTGAAAAGTAACCCGCGTGAATGATTCGTGTATCACGCCACCGCCGAGCCGCTAATCGAGTAGAGATCCGAGTCACTAAAGAGTCGGCTCCTCCACGCCACCATCGAGCGCCAATCATGCCATTCGAACGCAAACCCCAGGGGATCCGTCTCCGCACAATTGTTCATGACGTTGACGTATGTGTCTTTAAAAAACAGGAACCTGAAGGCGTCCTCTGGTTTCCTGTCGACTCCGGAACAAATGTCGTACAATCGCCTCAGGCCGTGAACCGCCAGTATGACGCCGCGTCTGGACGCACCGGCCCCGCCGAGACGCCCAACGCCGACAGCGACCGACTCACCCGAGGCATCTCACACCGGAGGTTCATGAGAATAAAAGTAAACGAAACACCAACAGCGGCGTCATTTGCATTTCTTTAATGAACATTGCGCACACACGCACAGGCTGAGCGCAAAAACATTTGCAACGCAGCATCATCGGCGTCGCGAACACGCGCGGCCATCTCGTTTCTGGAAGGACGTCCCCAGGCGACGAGAAGGAAAGCTGCCGCTCACATGTGTGCTTCTGAAACCTCGCCAGTTCTCTGAGCGTGCGCAGCCGGCGTTGTTGATCTGCCCGGGACCACGGCTCCGCGCGCCCAATCGTAGACCTGGAGCGCCCCCTCTCGGCGGGACGAGGCTGCTGCCGAGGAATTCACGCTGCTGAATATATAGCCCAAGGTTTGGCCTTCTCTGGCCACATCCCCGCCCTCAATTATCGATTCAGGCGCGTCGCCGACTAGGCTCTTGGGCCCAACGATGCATCCAGCCCTGGGTGCCGGTCTGGCCTTGCTCCCGTCCATCCGTGAGCTGGACAGCAGTTCCGGAGCCACCCCCTCGATGTTCCTGAGGGCCACACCTCGGCCAGGCACTCATCCAGGGCCTCGTCGCCGCCGTCGTCCGACAGTCGGGAAGCGCGGTGTGCAGCAGATGGAAAGGGGAACCTCACTCACCTGCTCCATCTGAGGCAACGGTCCGGCACTCAGCCGGGACGTCGCGGTCAGCACCTGGCGCCGCGTGCTCAGGAAAACCCGAGTGGGACGTCGCCGTCGTCCGACAGTCGGGAAGCGCGGTCTGCAGCAGATGGAAAAGCACTTACCGGCTCCATCTGAGGTAATCTCCCGCCAAAACCATCCGAGTCCCAGGAGCGAAGACGTGGCTCCTCTGCCCAACGCAAGGTAAGAAGGGAAGAACGGGCCGGCCATCCGATGTTTCCGTCAAAACTTGGCCATAGGGTGCCCACCGGCGTCTCTCGACAGTCACGACACGCGGCGGATCCGTCGAGGGCCGGTGTAGCGTGACCGAGCCCTAGGCACGAGATGCACTCCGCGAGGGAGCCGGCAGACTGGCATGCACCGCCGCCCGCCGGGGCCGAACGACTCCAGCCCCGTGCTTCTGCCACCACTAGCCATACTCTAAGCGGCGGTAAAAACTATCAAAAAGACTAGTAAAGTCTGGGCTACGCTCAGTCGCTCGTGAAGAAAATTGTACTGAGGAGATGGCGGCTGGAGCTCTTGGAGGCGGTGCTCCGACGCCATTGGCTGCAGTCATTACTGCGTCATTCTATTGCTTCGTTGCTTTGTCAGGAGACATTGTTCCCCATATGTGGTGTCAGTAGTGAACAGCTCGATAGGGAATCAACGCCATTTAGTTACATTTCAAATGTCTTACTGCCACCTAGTGGACACATTATATATTTATCTTCCGATGTGATCGCATAAACTCGTTTGATTGTTTTTCTGTTTGTTTCGTTTGATGACTTTCTGTTTTCTTGAACTGATCGACATAAGTCGACTGACATACTGATTGTCAAGTTCTCCCGTTGTTTTGCCTCGTGTTGCCCGAACCTGAAAAGAGGCTGATCAACTTCAAGTTTTGTGTTGAAAGAACTCATTTTCTTCACCAGTTGTGGTTTATTGGTGTTTGCTCCACAAGACTGGCTCAACGCTGAGCTCAATAAGCGCACACAATCAACATCACAATCAAAACAGGCCAATTTAAATATGTCTGATTAATTCAAGTAAACTTCAATTCAAGTAAATCTGAAATGACAATGAATCGATAATACTTAAAGCATTCAAAGCAAGGAGAGCACACAAATGGAGAGCACATAACGGCACAGGAACAAAAATCTTAGAGACGTTTTAGTCAAAGCCAAACGACCGTCACGAGAACCCAATTGTGATTTTAATAAACACTTTTTTGATCCGCTTTTTAACAGAGACACACAAGTATACAGACTTTTAAATAACACGGGCATTAACACTCACCACCAATGTTGTCTAGGGGATTCAGTGCGGGGTCTGCCATAAGATATACGTCGGGCCGACCCAGAACACCACAGAAGCACGTCTAAAACAACACCTGCACTGTACCACATACAAGAACACAACAACAAAAAGACGGTTCTATGCGTTCATTTTAACACACATCCGGTGAGTCACCTGCGGAGAACCGGTCTGGAGTCTGACGCCACCTGGACAGGCAATGGAGCGGAAATGGATCGAGCCCGAAGGTCTGAACGAGAGGTGCAGCTCTTACAACTACTGGTACAAACACATCCGGCCAGCAGAGGGAGCCAAAACACACAAAGTCCTGTCAGAATCTACAATTTTAAGGAAGACAGAGTTTGTTTTATCTTGCTTTTTATTCATGTATTACCTTTATTTATTTATTCTAAAGCATTTCAAATATCCTTTTATAGTTTTCAGTGGTGTGAGGAGTAACATATAGCACTATTTCCTGATTTACACTGTGTTTATATATATATATATATATATATATTATATATATGTATTGCACTTAACCTCTTTTTGTATATACACGAGTGGGTTTGCAGAGCTTTTTTGAGCACTTCACCTTTTATGAATGTGTTATTTATTAAAATATTTATAAATATAATCTGCATTGTCTTTCAGGAGAGCTTCAGTTTGGATCAGGAACTGGTCACACTGGTCTAAAAGCTGAAGATAAGTGTGAACCATGTTGTGGCCATTGGCGTCTCATTTCATTCCGTTGCATTAATAATTGCATGAGTCATTGATAACAAATCATCATCGTGGAATCTCCGTG
>CM051499.1:29788530-29801667 GCA_028031935.1 Paedocypris micromegethes | reverse complement strand
CACTTCACTGGGTAAATTACAACAACACAACAACAACACAACAGTGTGTGTGTGTGTGTGTGTGTGAGAGTGTGTGTGTGTCCATCAGCTGAGACCCGGACACACTGTGTCTGTTCCTGCGCTTCACTGGGTAAATCATAACAACACAACAGTGTGTGTGTGTGAGAGTGTGTGTGTGTGTGTGTGTGTGTGTGTGTGTCCATCAGCTGAGACCCGGACACACTGCGTCTGTTCCTGCGCTTCAGTACCTGGTGGAGGCAGGTATCCATTAAACAAGACGTTTCCACAGGACGAGCGGTCCAGTTCATCACACAACTGCAGCTTCCGCACTGAAACACACACACACAAACAGACAGACACACACACACAGTTAGTAACTAACTACGTTACACAGCTTGTTTAATTACTGAGAGACCAATATTGATGCTGCGCAATCCAGTGCGTGCTGGAGTTACGGCAAAAAATACGGCATCTGAGCTTTTAATCCAAGTATTTTAAGTGAATAGAATATACAAAATGCAGCTTAATTATAATAATAATTTTGTAAATAAATAACATGTGAAGCGTCTGGTTGCGTGATACCTAGTGGTGTGATGCCGTAGAACTCAGCCTCGTGCATCAATAAATGAACATCTATGGATCTGTGGAAGATAAAAACCCTATTAGACGACACATACGCCACACACAATATTGATGATTATTTATGCAGAATTCCAAGACCAGATTCCACATTTCTGCATGTTTTTGTTTTTGTTTATGTGGTGATTTACCTTGGGTTTAATTCTTTAGTGCGGAGAAAGTTGAGAATATCGGCAAACAGGGATGGATCTCGGTCAATGAAAATCTGGAACACACATAATTAAGAATAAACACATTCTAGAAGCAGATTGTGCAGATTAATTGATTGATTATTTTCAAGAAATGATTCTAAATTGTACCGCTCCGGTCTCATCTTTAAGTGTCGAGATGCGTCCGCTCAACAAGCTGAGGAAGAAGAGAAACACATTCAATGGAAAAACATCATCTATAATCATCTATAGGTATAATAATAAGTAAAAGCCCAAATCATTCCAGCGCTAAAGACGCCAACCTTGAGAAGAACGAGTCAGGAACCCACGTCAGCGTCTGTCTGGAGGTGCTAAACCTGGTTTAAACAATACAACGCAGAGTGAATGTGACATTAATCAACTTATTTCGACTCATTTATCTATTATTATCATCGCTAAAAGATCCGCGTTAAAACATTCCGGTGTTTTGGACGCATTGTTTCGTCGATACCAATGCTAACAACAATCCTGGAATGATGCGTAAAACTCGACTGTGATGGCAAGTAACACACAATATCGATCGCCAACGCACTTTAAACGACAAACACGTAAATTGTGAGTTAGTTTATTTCGCTTTAAACCAATACGAAACCTTTTGCCTCCGACATTGAGATGAATGATATCCCCAATCCTCGCCATGTTAAATGTGTTTAATGAGTTGTCGTTGGTGTTTTGAAGACAGTTGAGAAATGCAAAGAATTCATCTTCAGTAAAAGTAAGTTTGAATAGAGTGGCCGGGAAAACCGGAATATTATTACAGAGCGGCCGCCATAATGCTGCTGCACACGGAAGTGGCGAAGTTTCAAAATAAAAGTCCAACACGTTGTTTACGGAATTCCAAAATTCCAACTGTTAGACTCATTCAGAGTAAACAAGGCGATGCAAATAAAAGCTATTTACTTTACTGGAATATTACCGACAAATCTCATTCATTCATCTTCTACGGCTTCATCCTTTACAGTAGGGTGACCATTTTTTGATTTTCAAAAAAGAGGACAATCGGCGCGGCCTCGGGACACAAATTCAGACAGGCTTCTCTGAGGTTGATGAACACGCTTTCTTGTGGTTCAATGGGGTTACTCCTGTAATTAACTTCTAATAAAATAATAAAAAATCTGTGAAAACCTGTAACAAAATAATAGCATTTTAGACTTTTGAAAAAAAAAAAATAAAAAAAAAAAAAAAATAATATAATAATAATAATAAATAATATGCCGCGCGCGCGCACACACACACACACAACAATTTTTTTTTCAAAAGTCTGAATATTACTTTTTATCTTTAATTAATATCTTTAATATACATATAATTGAAGTTTTATATGCTTTAATTTGCAAAATTAACTACGGCAATACAATAAAAATAACATCTGTAAAAACCTGAAAATTCAGCTTCAACCAATATATCTTGATAAGAAGAATAATAATAGAAGAGTTTTACAAAGATGAGATGAGATGTTTACAATGTGAGCTTATACTTGGAGTCTCCAGCTCCCGAAACGAGACTTTACACTTGTACCGACCTGCACGTGAGTTTATGTGTGTGCGCAGCCGCAGACCCCGCGCAGACCCTGTCCACACAGGAAGGCAGCATCTCGTAATTTCATTGCGTAAAAAGTAAGTGCCTGTGTTCTGTGTGCAAAGCGCCGGTCAATTTACATATACGCGGAATGATTCTGAACGCGCGTTATGAAAAAGAGTAAAACCCGGACATTTTCGTGAATTTCAAAAATCCGTCCGGACGTTCCGGACAAGTCCGGAGAAAAGAGGACGTTTGGTCACCCTAGTTTACAGGGTCTCAGCGTCTTAGGGCCGGAGGCAGGACACACACTCTGGATCGGTGGCCAACCATTCGCACTCGCAGAGCGGGACACACAGACAAACACATTCACACACTCACTCACTCACTCCTATGTGGTCAATTTTCCAATCCCAATTAGCCTAAAACTGACAAATCTCGTGCACGTTAATTAGCGGTTGCACTTTTTTCCACATTTGAGTTTGATCAGACTGACTTTTTTTTCTTTCTTGTTTTTTTTTTTTTACCTTTATTATTTCTCTCAGGGTAATGTTTGTCAATAGTATAACATGTTTAATAGAAAAGCACAACTTACCATTTATGACCTGTGAGTGAAATGTGAAATAAAAGAGTGTCTTTTTACATAAACTCTTTGCATTCACCGATTTTTGTTGTTGTTGGTAGGATTAATTCATTAATGAGCTTCCGTACGTATTCCCATTATTTATCCATATCTGCGTCAAACCACAGTCACAATACAAATGAACGTTTTAATGGTTTTTGTGATAAATAAAAACTTTATTTGAGTCAAGAACTTCAATAATGAAAACAATCACTATGCAGATTAAGAGTATGAGTCTGTCAGTGTGAAATCAGTTATTCCGTAGGTCAAAAGGTCACTACTGGACAAACAGAAGGCCAGAACAGAAAAGGCGGTAAATATGTTCTAATCACGACAAACACAGCGAGCGTCTGAATCACAGGTGTGTGTTCTCAAACACGACGTCTCCGCTGGCGTGTGTGTGTGTGTCCACCTGATGGTCAGTGTGTGGAGAACAGCAGAGCTTCCTGTCACAGGCCGGACCACAGCGCAGACTACACACTGAGCTCCCGCTGGAACATCTGCCCTCATCACTGGAGCAGAGGAACTCGGGCTGGACCGTGCAGAGCTGGACACCACACCCCAGCAGCGTGGCTCGGACCCTGGCCAGGAGGTGGAGGAGCTCCTCTGGGCCGAGGGCGGGGCAGTGGACGTGGACGGAGGCCACCACACAGGCGTCTGAGAGCTGCCAGACGTGGAGCTCGTGGAGAGAGCAGACCCCAGGCACTCGGCTGAGGGAACATCTCAGTTGCTCCACACACACGCGCTCAGGAGCCGCCTGGAGAACCAGCAGACCGTAGCGCTGGATCCTGGGCAGCGCGGCAGAGAGCAGGACCAGCACCAGCACCACGGCCAGGCCGGCGTCCAGATACACCAGCGCGTGACAGTCCGAGTGAGGGCGATGGCAGGTGGGCTGGAACAGCAGGAGAACCGGCCCGTGGACCAGTATCAAGACCGAACCCAGAAGATCCCGAGTGGTCTGGATTAGGAACGGGACGACAGGACTGGGTTTCTTTGGATCACGCTGGGCTCGATCGTGACCTGTGTAGACAAACGTCGTGTAGTCGTTTCATTTGATCCTACTTTAGTAGATCTAGCAACGTTTTTGAGAAAAAAATAGAGGTGGCACATTCCATCGCATTCCAGCTAAGGACACATACTATTGAAAATGTGCGTGAGAAATCTGAAGTGAGATCATCAGATGCTTGTGAGATCATCAGAAGTTCATATACAGACCAGAACAAGTGAGATCACCAGAAGCTCGTGAGACAGACCAGAAGAGAAGTGAGATCATCAGAAGCTCGTGAGACAGACCAGGAGAGAAGTGAGATCATCAGAAGCTCGTGAGACAGACCAGGAGAGAAGTGAGATCATCAGAAGCTCGTGAGACAGACCAGGAGAGAAGTGAGATCATCAGAAGATCGTGAGACAGACCAGAAGAGAAGTGAGATCATCAGAAGCTCATGAGACAGACCAGAAGAGAAGTGAGATCATCAGAAGCTCATGAGACAGACCAGAAGAGAAGTGAGATCATCAGAAGCTCATGAGACAGACCAGAAGAGAAGTGAGATCATCAGAAGATCGTGAGACAGACCAGAAGAGAAGTGAGATCATCAGAAGCTCATGAGACAGACCAGGAGAGAAGTGAGATCATCAGAAGATCGTGAGACAGACCAGAAGAGAAGTGAGATCATCAGAAGCTCATGAGACAGACCAGAAGAGAAGTGAGATCATCAGAAGATCGTGAGACAGACCAGAAGAGAAGTGAGATCATCAGAAGCTCGTGAGACAGACCAGGAGAGAAGTGAGATCATCAGAAGATCGTGAGACAGACCAGAAGAGAAGTGAGATCATCAGAAGCTCATGAGACAGACCAGAAGAGAAGTGAGATCATCAGAGCTCATGAGACAGACCAGAAGAGAAGTGAGATCATCAGAAGCTCATGAGACAGACCAGAAGAGAACAAGTGAGATCACCAGAAGCTCGTGAGACAAACCAGAAGATAACAAGTGAGATCATCAGAAGCTCGTGAGACAGACCAGAAGAGAAGTGAAATCACCAGAATCTCGTGAGACAGACCAGAAGATAACAAGTGAGATCACCAGAAGCTCGTGAGACAGACCAGAAGAGAAGTGAAATCACCAGAAGCTCGTGAGACAGACCAGAAGAGAAGTGAAATCATCAGAAGCTCGAGAGACAGACCAGAAGAGAAGTGAAATCATCAGAAGCTCGAGAGACAGACCAGGAGAGAAGTGAGATCATCAGAAGCTCGTGAGACAGACCAGGAGAGAAGTGAGATCATCAGAAGCTCGTGAGACAGACCAGAAGAGAAGTGAAATCATCAGAAGCTCGAGAGACAGACCAGAAGAGAAGAAGTGAGACCATCAGAAGCTTGTGAGACAGACTAGAAGGGAACGAGTGAGATCATCAGAAGTGAACCAGTGAGATCATCTTGTGAGACGAGACGGACTAGAAGAGAAGAGAAGTGAGTTCAAGCCTCTTGTGAACTTCCTCACTAACCTGTTTTTTCTTCTAATCTTTGGTCTACAGACGGACCATCTTCTTGAGACGTGTGGTGGACATTAGAGACGTGAGTGTGAGCGCTCTCAGGACGTGAATCGTGGACGTCTGCTGCCTTGGGAAGTTTGTCGAGTGAAGAAGAGCATTCATCAGACTCTCGTCCTGGATCCAAAGCGCTGGGAGCTTCAGGGTTGCAGAACACCAGAGATTCATTCTGAAGAGCAATTCCTGCAAGACAACGACGTTCAAAAATCGAAAAGCACACACACATATTTTACAAAAATACTAATATTGCCACATTTTTATGGACATATATACTTATATAAACAGAAGTTGAGTGCTGTATGCTCCATAAGTCCTAGTGTGTCCTACTACATGCTGATCACAAACGTTTCTTCATCTTTTGGTGCTTTTGTGATACAATAATAATTGATTTTATTTATAACTCATAGACGTTTAACGAAACGTGAAAACTTAAAGAGCGTTTCAACTGAACAATAAAATAACCCGTAGAACACGAGTGTGGTGGTACAGGAGTGAGCGGAGAACATCCAGACGTACTCTTCTCTCTGGGAGAATGAAGGTCAGCATTGGCTTCCGGAAGCACGTCGACCTCCTCGGCCGCTTTGTGTCTCCAGATTAACACCATTGTGTTGAAAAGCAAACTGACTCCACCAATCACGACAGAGGTGAAAGGCTGCTGAATGGGTTCCGGCTGCAGGAGGTGAGTGAGGATCTCCAGACAGATGGAAACGCACTGTGAAGCCAAGAGCAGAGCCGACACCAGGATCCCGAAGGACTGGAGACGCTTCCAGACGTACGGCTCCTGGTGGAGCGAGGAACCACCAGATGAACCGCCGGAGGAGCTCGTGAAGGCGTCTGGAGATCCAGAAGGTTGTTGAAATGCCAGCAGGACCAAGTGTGTGAGAAGGTGGAGAGTGTGGAAGCTGTCCACGGCGATGAGGAGAGACCTGCAGATCTGGCCGATCACCATCTCGCTGATGAAGAGGGCAAAGGTCAAAAGCAGCAAGCAGAAGTTGTAGGTAGATCTTCCTGCCATGGCTCCTGTGCCAGAAGAACACAGCAAAGAGTGAAGTTATCAACAAAACTGTCTGGTATTGTTCAAAAATGTTCAGGAAATATTTAGGTATATTTTCTATGGATTAAAACTCTTACTTTGAATAGTATAGTGTAGTACAGTACAGTATAGTAAACCTATTTGTACAAAGAATACTTTGTGTTCTTTCTGCTTCTGTTCTATTTCATTGGTGATTTGTGCTTCATTCATGTTTTTTCTTCCACATGGTGTACAGTCCTTATCATTACTTTTCTTTATATAATGTATTTGCTACTTTAACGTTTTTTTCCTTGTTGAACAAACACAAGCTTTATCTATTCATTCTTTCATTTACGCTGTGCAAACTCTAGAAGGATTTATTCAGGAACACGATATTTCATTATCATTAGCAGATTGAAAAACTTAAAATGCCAAAAAAAAAAACAAAACAAAAAAAACAGCTGCCGCTGGTTTTCTTCATTTCTTTTTAACTGTTTTCACTTTTCACACAAACACACTGCTCAGAAAACTGTAGTTGTGTAAAAAAAACACTGCTTGTGTGTAAGAGTTTAAAAACGTTCACACACACACACACACACACACACACACACACACACACACACACACACACACAGAGCCATGCAGTATCACATGTATCACACATGTTACTCCTCTACTCGACCAGCAGCTCTACACACTAAAAATGTGTAGAAAACACACAAGTGTAGAAGAGGAAAGCGCGAGTGTTTCAACACAACACAGGGTGCGAGACGTGAGAAAGGAGAGGTACAGTACCTTCTGTGTGAAGAGCTGAGCTGAGCAGTGTCATGTGAGAGAGTCTGAAGAGCTTTAACCCTCGCTCCGCCTGAGGGCTTCTCCGCAACACTGGACACACACACACACATCACATCCACTCTGACAAGTCAAAGGCCCTAAACCAACAGCAGCGCCAGCGTCTCACCTGAGGACCACGTGACCTGCTGAGAGCTTTAATCATTCAAACCTTTCCACGCGTTCCAGAGGTTGTGTGCTAATCATCTGGATGATTGGGCCATTGACAGCAGATGATCATCAGGGGTCGACGTGCATCAGCTGGAGAAGGTTGAGAAGAGCGAGCGTCCCTCAGACGGGACAGTGAGGATTACTAGAACATTCCTTCAGAGCAGACCTATATTAACTCACATACCTCCCACAATCCCTCTCCCACCAGCACCACAGCGTCTTGATTTCTCCTTTATTCTGCTCTTCTTCACTACACGAGTGTCGATGTCGTGCTCCGCTCTCACATCTCAAAGCTTTTAAACGTTCAAAGCTTGAAAACATGTTCTACATAGAAAAACGTCTAGGCTTGAATGCTTAGTCATGACATGCATTTATTGAAGAGGGAAAAAGCCGTACACGTGTGTGTGTGTGTGTGTGTGTGTGTGTGTGTGTGTGTTTACTAGTACATGGACTCGCTGAGCAGGACACTTTAAAAAGGACTAAAAACCAACATTAGGATTCCAGAAGACCTGGAGGTGAAGGCAAAGCTGTAATGAACCCATCTCGACCGCAAACTTCTCTCACGTGTGTGTGTGTGTGTGTGTGTGTGTGTGTGTGTGTGTGGAGGTGAAGGCTAGAGACGTCTCCCGAACAGAAAGATCTGGAAATCTAGGAAACGTGGAGCTTCACTGGTTAATAAAAGCGGCCGCCCCGTTCCCCAAAAACACCCATCAAACCAGGAGAAGAAAATTAAACATATTTGCTTTTTACAGAATCTGAAAATATACACCAATGGAGAAAAATAAAAATCCCACATTAACATCTTGGAGAGAAGAGAGAGAAGAGGGAGAAGAGAAAACTAAACAGGAAATAAATACAAACGCCAAGCAGCAAAAATAAAACACAACGGGGGAAAGAAAGAACGAGGTTTAGAGTGTGTGTGTGTGTGTGTGTGTGTGTGTGTGATGAAGAGTGGAAGACGGCGTGTGTAGTGTCGGTGGAAGCCAGGAGGACCAATACCACGCTCGTCCTAAAGTCCCTTCATCCAATCACGTGGACTCAGACCAGGTCAACAATGACCACGCCCAGGCTGAGGCTCCAGAAGCGCCAGAGAACCTGCTGAGATCTGAGAGATTCCTGACCGTGATCCACTCACACTCGCTCCGCCAGAGAGAGAACGTTCAGCCTAACAGATGTGTGTGTGTCTTTGGTAGCCGTGTCTGAGGAGAACACCATCACGGAACAAACACACCCACGAGGACTGGGAACGCTTGGCCACGCCCACCCACACTCACGAATGAACTGTTCGGAAAAATCCAAAGCAGGATGATGTTTATTCCGCAGCGGAGCTTCTCTCAGCTCATGAGGTGGACACAGACTCAGAGTGATGTAGAGAAGCTAGACAGGAAACCACTGGTGTGTGTGTGTGTGTGTGTGTGTGTGTGTGGACCCTGAAACAACACCAGAGTGGATCATCACACCACACAGATCGATACAGACGTGTAAACACTTCCTGTCGTTACCTAGTGACACCATTATGGTGCATCTCTGCTGGTGTCCAGACTGGCGTCCAGTAGCAGCTCCTCCAGGTCCTGCCCACAGCTCAGCTCCGCCCTCACACTCACTAACACACACACACACACACACACACACACAATCATTATCTAATATATCATATTCTGGACATAAAATCCCAACAAATGGTTGAAAATTGAGTGTGCGCCTTATAATGAGAATAAAATGTGTCTTTTCTTGACCATCTGTGACTTTCATTTCTTTTCTTACGTTTTGGGTCGTAGACTAATTCTAAATGGACATAAAGTATGGAAAGAATTATTGTCACTACTGTAAAAGGACCTTAATACTGAAGGTTTTTTTTTTGGGCTACAGAGTAACAACTACATTAGTGACTGAGTATATACTCTTTACTCCACTACATTTAAACAGACATTTACCATTATTTGTTACATTGTGCTTAGTTAATGTCTTGTGCGTATGAGGGGTTGTCTCCATCTGAAGCTACTGGACACTGTTCATCACGAGAGTCACGTGCACCTGAATCAGCGCTTACACTTTTATTTTTTGAATTATTGAGGTTGACTGCCTTTTTGTTCTTTTTATCTATATTGTTCTGCCGTTTTGAAACATCAAGATGATAAATTTCATTTCTGTATTAGGAAATAAGACCAATATGGGTCTTAACCCTAACCCTAAGTAAAATCGTTTTTACATGGTTACTTTCCAACTTTTACTCAAGTCTTCTTGGAATTGGTGACGTGATTTTTTTGCATCCTTTTACTCAAGTATGATTCATGTACTCTTTACACCTCTGATTACAGTACCAATCTACTACCTATTGTATCTAATTGTTTCAGTCCTAAAACGATCGTAAGATCTTAATTTAGGATAAAGGCAGGTTTGTGAGTCAGTTGAGCGAGTGATGAGATCAGAGTCTGAGTAGCTCACCGTGCTCCAGAACGCAGCTGGTGGGTTTGGGTCTTTCTGGTTCCAGCAGGTGAAAGGCAAATTCTGGCTTTAGCCCATTTGGTAATGCTCCTGTCGTGATGGTGGAAAGGTCGTCTTCATCACTCGACTCTTCAAGCTGTTCAACTAGAAGGTCAGAACCTGACGTCTGCTCCTCAACCTGCAGGTCTTCTTCTGAAGGCGACTGCTCTTCCTCTGGTGAACGTTCTGAACCCGATGGATCCGTTGGGGATCTGGAAACCTGTAGATGGCTGCTCGATTCAGACAGTCTGTTGCAGTCTCCTGATAACGGTGGACCTTCCCATCCCTGCTTGGAAAGAACAGATTCCTCCTGGTTCTGCGATGCTGACTGAGCTTCTCCATCTGAGAAACCCAAAGCTGAAGTCTGTGGTTCAGAAGAAGCCACGTCACAGTTGAGATTGGCCTGCGAATCCCCTGAAAGTGAAGGTGCCGGAGTCTCGTGGTGGTGAAGAGGTTCAGAAGACTCGTGACAAGAAGCTGCTGAACCATCTTCACCAGAAGTTCTGCTTTCAACCTTTCCAGTTTCTGTCTCTCCCCATATAGATGTTTGGTCTGGAACCAAAGCTGATGCTTCCGTCCCAGGTAGACCCGTAGACGGACCCGTAGATTGTCCTTCAGCATCGGTGTGAGGAACTGAAGGTGTGTGAGTGTTGGTATGGGCGGTCAGCTGCTCCGGGGGGCTCTCCACACGCGTCACCATGAAGATCTTGTGTCCTCGGCCGGGACTAGAAACCGAGAAGCATCGTCCAGGAGACGGTGGGGTTCCTGGAGCGACTGTGGCTTCGGTCACGGTGATTCCTGAAAGAAAAGCTGGTGATCCAGGAAGAGGAGAGCTGGAGGTCTCATGAGCATCTGTTGTAGTCGAGAGCGGAATCTGTACTGGAGATGAGGCGGCTGGTGCCGGGACCACTTCATCTTCAGCTTCATCTTCCTCTTCAGTGTCCGAGTCTGAATCTGCTTGTAGTGTGGACTGTTGAGTAGAAACCTCTTGCTTCTCAGACTCGTCCTCTGCCGCGTCTCTCTGATTGGCCGGATCCACATCGGTCTTCTCAGGAGGCGATGAAGGCTCCTCCTCTTCCTCCTCGTGAGTCTGGTCCTCGGTGGCGATCTCAGCCATTGACGCCGACTGCCTCATTTTCTGCTCCGTGTCTTCCTTCTCCTTTGCCAAGATGAAGTTTCTCTTACATCCGTTCTGAATGTCGGCCAGCAGGGCGCGCTGCGTCTCGATGAAGCTCTTCACCTGCAGAGGTCCAGACACACCAGGCGAGTTACAGTCGTGTCAGATGATCGGAGGAGAGCGGCTCTCACCGTTTCTTTCTTGGGTTCTCGGTCCAGGTCGAGTCTGAGCAGAGACGTGTTGACTTTAAAGGCCAGGGAAAGGGCCATCAGACCGCCGGTCTTGATCTCGTTCTCACGCAGGTCCAGCCGCACCAGCCTCGGGCTCTCGGCGATGAACTCTGCTATGGCCACAGCACCTGACACACACACACACACACACACACACACACTGACCACACCAGCACCAGAGGCTAGTGACTCGCACCTTCACAGGAGAGTCTAGTAGAAGCCAGGCCCAGTCTGAGGATGGAGCGGTTTGAGATCAGGCCGTCCTTCAGCTTGTGCACGCCTTCATTCCCCACGGTGTTGTGACCCAGGTTTAGTGTTTCTAAGCTCTGTGCAAACGGCTACAGCACAAGAGAGAACGCACACAATGGGTTAATACAAGACGGATGGATGGACAAACAAACAAACAGATATATAGAGGGATAGAAATAATAAAGTGAGATGATTGTCAAAATAAATACAGAGAGAGAGGGACAAAAAGAGACAGAGTGAGACAGAGAGACAGAGTGAGTGAGAGAGACAGAGAGAGAGAGAGTGAGAGAGAGAGAGTGAGAGAGAGACAAAGAGAGACAGAGAGAGACAGAGAGAGAGAGAGAGACAGTGAGACAGAGAGAGACAGAGTGAGTGAGAAAGAGAGAGAGAGACAGAATGTGAGAGTGAGAGAGAGACAGAATGAGAGAGAGAGAGAGAGAGAGAGACAGAGTGAGTGAGAGAGACAGAATGAGACAGAGATAGACAGAGAGAGAGACAGAGTGAGTGAGAAAGAGAGACAGAATGAGAGAGAGAGAGAGAGAGAGACGGAATGAGAGAGAGACAGAGTGAGACAGAGAGAGATAGAGTCAGTGAGAGAGAGAGACAGAATGTGATAGAGAGAGAGAGACAGAATGTGATAGAGAGAGAGAGAGACAGAATGTGAGAGAGAGAGAGAGAGACAGAGAGAAAGACAGAGTGAGTGAGAGAGACAGAATGAGAGAGAGAGAGAGAGAGAGAGAGAGTGGGTGAGTGAAAGAGTGAGACAGAGAGACAAAAAGAGAGAAAGAAAGAGAGAGATGCAATGATAAATAACAGATAAATAGATATGCAAACCCACAGACAGACACCGAAAGACACAGATATTATTATTTTATTCTATTATAGAGAGAGAGCAAGAGATGAGAGCCAGAGAAAGAAATAAAAGCAAGAAAAAGAGAAAGAAACAGAAAAAGAGAAAGAAACAGAAAAAAAGAAAGAGATAAGACTCAGCGAGAGAGAGGTAATAGCAAGAGAGACAAGAGAGAAAGAGAAAGAGATAACAGCCAGCGAGAGAGAGAGAGAGAGAGAGAGAGAGAGAGAGAGAGAGAAAGAAAGAGATAAGAGCCAGCGAGAGAGAGATAATAGCAAGAGAGAGAGAGAGTTAATAGCAAGAGAGTGGGGGGGGGGTAAAAAGACAAAAAAAATTTACACAATACACTTTAACAACACAAATTATTGTTGGCCCTTAATATTTACACAAATTATATTGCAAATGAAGTTTGTAAGCACTTTTTCCTTCCCTTTGCTTATATTTAGTCAATTGACACGATCATGATCAGATGATACAGAGCAGTGTGTGTGTGTCTGATGTTTGTGTGAGAGTGTGTGTGTGAGTGTGTCTGATGTGTGTGTGAAAGTGAGTGAGTGTGTGTGTGTGAGTGAGTGAGTGTGTGTGTATGTGTGTGAGCGTGTGTGTAAGTGAGTGAGCGTGTGTGTGAGTGAGTGAGTGAGTGAGTGAGTGTGTGTGAGTGTGTGTGTGAGTGTGTGTGTGT
>CM051499.1:29767432-29787286 GCA_028031935.1 Paedocypris micromegethes | reverse complement strand
ACACACACACACACACACACACACGTCAGACCAGAGCTACACTGCACACACACACACACACACACACCCGAGTCCAGAATGTGGTTGTTCCTCAGATCCAGGATGTGTATGTTGTAGTTGAACTTGAGCAGGTTTCCCAGCTGAGCCGAGTCCTGGAGGCCGTTCAGCTTGTTATCAGCCAGATAAAGCTCACGCAGGTTCATGTTCATCTTCAGCGCTGTGGCTGCAAGGCAAAGAGCTCCGTTACACTCTCCTTTCATCATGAAGCTTCCAGACACTAACACACTCTCTCTCCCAGATCTCAGAGTGCTTGAACACTTTTTTATTAGGCTTTATTACTGTATTTTTAATACATTAATAAAGTATGAAACACCTTTTAATTTGGTGATTATACTGTATTTAGGCGAATATAAGCATGTGCCTTTTGTTCTCCAGTTCTTATACTTTATTTCACGTTTAGACACTCAAAAACTAGGGCGGTGCTTTTATTCGTGGGGAGCTTATATATATATATATATATATATATATAATACTACTAATTACTGTATAATACTACTAATTACTGTACATTTATAATATTGTAATACAGTACAAAAAAAAGACATTTTATTGGTAGTGACTCATGAAGTCTGAATAATCAGGTATGTAAACAAGACGCTTCCCTCCAAAAACACCTTGATCGCCCAATTAAGGATAAGGATAAGGAAGTGAGGTGACGGTGAGGTGACGGCAATATGGCCACTAGGGACCATACTGAATTTGTGCTCTGCATTTAACCCATCCGTGAAAGTGCACACACACACAGTGAAGTGAACACACACAAACCCGGAGCAGTGGGCAGCCTTAAGCCGTGGCGCCCGGGGGGCATGTGGGGTTCAGTGTCTTGCCCAAGGACACTTAGTTGCAGAACCCGTAGTAGGGGGGATTCGAACCTGCAACCTTTCGGACACGAGTCCATGTCCCCTACCACTGGACCACAACTCCCCACACAATTAGATGACCAGATTAGAAACGCAACACAGAAGCATTGATGACGTTACAAACACACACACACACACACACACAGGGACTGGTGTTAGACTGGTTAGCTTCAATCACGTCCACTCTTCATCCGGAAAGGATCCGTTATATCACCTTGGAAACTGTTGCTAAATTTGATACAATATGGAATTGTAATTGTTCTCTATTCTGGACACGTAAAGCTGGCTGAAGACACAGATGCTCCGCACACTCTTGTTCTTTTTGAGGATGACAAGAGTTTATTTGCATTTCTGTTTTTTATGCTGAATTGTATTTTATTTACTATACGGTGAAGGGTTTGTTTGTTTGTCTGTCCGTGTTTTGTTTTGCAAAAAAATTTAATTAAAAACACACACCCACACACACACACACACACACACACACACAGAGAGAGAGTATTTGTGTGTGTGTTACCCAGCAGCATGAGCGGGCGTCCGGACAGGCTGGTGTTCTCCAGGTGCAGGACGGTCAAGCTGCCGCTGATCCTCAGAGCTCGAGCCACAAACGGAGCCGACTGGTCCAGCAGGGGAGTGTTCCGAGCGTCCAGGTAGTGAAGACAGCTGGTCTGCAGGAGCACCCAGACATCACAACACTTCAAACTAATGTACAACCTGTACAATACTGTGCTACGGCAACAAAAGATGAAGTAACACAGGACAACAAAAGTATCTATAAACACATCTGAACACGGATTATGTGTATACAGTATAAAGCAAGTGTAATTAGGAATAAAATAGTTTGATTCATATATTCATTTCAATGTTTCACCTTGTGCTTTTCATCTACAACACTTTGTTCAATTCGATTTGTTTTAACAGGCTTAACAAAATAAAGTTACAGTAAAATCTATTTTTGATAAAAACTCTAAAATCTTAGTTGGATAAACTCATGAAATAATTATTTCAATGTCTCGTGAGTTAAAAAACGTCGTCTTGTGGTTTAAGAAAACGGGACTCTGAGAATATTCCTAAACGCTTAAAACAACTTTACAACTCTGGCATTTTTGTTACTATACATTTTTTACAAGTTTTTGTTATTTACCCTTTCTATGTTTCTATGTTTCACCCTGCTGCTGTAAACAAAAGAAATAAGTCATCCATCATCATTTTGGGGCTTTTTCTCCACCTTGGGGGTCTTGGAAAGCATCAAATAAATGAAATGAATTATTATTGTTATTATTACTAACAATCAAATGTCCTCGAGTTAGTCTGGTGTGACCTTCTTCATGCGTTGATTTAAAACAATGAACTGGTCTTTTCCACACTGCAGGCTGTGTTTGGACGAGTGTGTTTTGTGAATTTTGACTGGACTGTTCCTCGTTTATTAAGCGTCTGTGACTATGGGGAACGTTTGGATCTTCCTCACCTTCCTCATCATGTGGGCGGCGGCCTGCCAGCCTCGCGTGCCAATGTGCTTGTTGAAGGAGATGTTGAGGTGGTTGGCGGACTCGTAGTACTCGATCATGTCGAACAGAGCAGACGCTCCCTGAAACACACCACTCCATCATTAATATACAACATCACACAGACTCTCAGTCATCCTCACACACACACACACACACACAGTCACCGTGACGACAACAACAACAACCTGCTGCACCTTTACAGACACGGCTGAGAACGAGAGGAAAACACCAGCACGGTGTCAGATGTTAATCCTCTTCTCTAATAACCCGGAGCCGAGTGTTCACTAGTAAAAGCTCAAGCGTTTGATTCCAAAACCAACACAAAAGAGCCGGAAAACCAGCTTATACGCAAACACTCGCTTCTACAGTGTCAGGATTCATTTATTATGATGTCACTGCCACGCCTTTCTGATTCCTTATCAGCTGACCACTGAGCGTTATTACTTACTCATTAGCGTCTCGATAAAAAGAGGAGGAGCACATTCCCAACATGTTCCTACTAGAGAATTCCATAATCGTCAGAGAGAGAAAGAGAAAGAGAGACAGAGAGACAGAGACACAGAGAGAGAGAAACAGAGAGAGAGAGAGAGAGAGAGAGAGAGAGAGATAGAAAGAGAGATACAGAGAGATAGAAAGAGATACAGAGAGATAGAAAGAGAGAGAGATACAGAGACAGATAGAAAGAGAAATGGAAAAAAAGAGCAAGAGAGAAAATAAAAAAAGAGAGAAAAAAAAGAGAGAGAACATGAGAGAGAGAGAGAGAGAGAGTGTACAGTGACAAACTTAACTACTTCACAAGAAGTAGTATGAAAGGTCGATGAGAATGAGAGAGAATTAAAAAAAAGAGGAAAAAAATGAAAACATTTTAGAGGGATGGGCAAAGGGAGGGACTGAAATAATAAAAGCAAGAGTTATGAAAAAAGGAGAAATGGGGAGAGTGAGATAGAAATAGACTGAGAGAGAAAACACAGAGCATGAGCTAAACGATAAAATAGAGAGTGTTTAATATGGTGCTCCACCCTAAACACACACACGCACACACACACACACCCTTTCATCACAGCGTACGGCTCAGCATATTACACACGCACCCACACACACGCACGCACGCACACATGCACACACACACACCCTTTCATCACAGCGTCTGGGCAGAACATATATCACAGTAGGACGAGGTTTAACAGTCATTTATAGAGATAATATATACACTTCAATTCATACCGCATGTTTCACTAATCACACCTCAATCACCAACACTCTACAAAGCTGCAAGAATTAAAAAAAAATAATAATAAAAAATAAGCCCTTTATACTTTTTGTACGACTGTTTTCTTAAGATTAAAAAAAAAAAATCAATAACATTTAATGCAGGAATACTCTAACCCACTCTAACCCCTAACCCAAAAAATGATCAATAACAGTTTCAACACCAGCTATTCCAAACGGTTTTCTTTAAGTAATAAGTCACAACTTGAGTCACATTTAAAGCACACAGAAGGTTCTGAATCTGTGATAAACGTTCAGGACACTTTGACATTTCAAATTATCAGTAAAAAAAGGGAATCCATGTTTTACTTATTGACACCGTAGAGAGAAGGTAGAGCACAAGCCCTTCAAACTCACATCTTCATCCAGGCTGGTCTGCTCCAACGTCACCACTTTAAACTGAACACGCTTGAAGATCTCCTCCAGAGACTCACACGACTTATAGTCCAACTTCTCTCCTGTAGAGAACAAAATAAACTGCTCTAGAACAGTATCTCTATACATCACAATAACTGCAACAAGTTATTAATAATAATAATAATAAAACAGAGAAACAGAAGAATTAAAACAAAAAGCATTCCGTAAAAAGGTACAAAACACATTTGAGACAAACATCAGTGTTACAGACGCAAAGCTCATTGATTAAACTAGAACACAAACTAGTCCTGACAGGTTGAGAAGGTCCAGGTCCAGAAGAGCAATGTCTGAGTGCCACTGTAGTTACACTAACATCTCCACTAGATGGCGTCACTGAAGGCAATAGTACAATTATAAAGAAGATATAACTCTTCCAGCGTGTATTTTCATTTATTACTATTAGGTTACATTTTAAAAATGAGTGAAAATTATACCAAATACTGTTTTAAAAAAAATTTTACTTCTGTAAGTCACAAAAGAACTATTCAATGACATATTATTATTATTTTATTGACGCCAAATTAAGGTCAATAATTTTCCTTTATCACAAGCAAGCAACGATAATGTACGTATTGCTTGTTTGTTCATTTTGAAAAAACATAATATTTAAAAATATGCATAATAAATAAAAAATATATATGGCTAATGTGCGCAAAAATGGTGAATGGAGCCCGAATGGGCCGATAATGCAGCCAATCAGAGCAGAGCCTGTAGAGCCGGTTAAGCCTGTAAAACAGCTTCTCCCTTCATAATCCATTCATCTGCGCTCCACAGAAGAACAGCAGCTCACCTTTAAGGTCTAGGCACTCGTTCCTCTGCGTCAGGTCTTTCAAGTCCTGCGCGAAAGAAAGAAAGAAAGAAAGAGTGAAGCTTTAAAGAAGGATCAAACCCTGGTAGGAGAGAGAGAGACGGAGCGTCCCGCCAGCAGGGGGCGCTGTGCTGTGAAACACCATCTGATCCTCAGCAAGATCAAAGTGTTCCGAGTCTTCCGAGCTTGACATTTAAGACGCCAGGAAAACAGCATCTGACCCCGAGCTTTCTAACAACACTTCAATAGGCCTTGTGTTCCACTCACGTCCCATCATCCTTCCAGCTCGCGGACCTTTAAAGAGCATCAACGTAATATTCTGTTATTTCATTACATGGTTGCCATTAAAATAAATATCTTTTGCCCAAATTGGCATGACGCTAAAACTGTGTGTGTGTGAGATTGTACTAATTCTATAACTCAAACATCTAAAACAACATCTAAAGTCAAAGTTCAGCTGTGGCTGTGAACACGACAGACTCTGGACAGCAGCTTATCTCCGTCTCTGAGCAGACAGGAAGTTCAAAAGCACCACAAAGTGCAATCACTGTCAATTGGGACAAAATATTAATCATAATTAATAAAAACATGCCATTAAATTACTATATTCATATATTACACGTAATATAATATTTTGTGAGTATTTATTTGAATAAAATAATATTTAAAAGAATATCATTCATAATATTATTATATTATACAACTGCTTCTTTTACCAACTTTTTGACAAATGTAACAAAAACAAAATAAACTGGAATAAAACAAACTTTTTTAATACTGTTATTGTACTGGTCTCACTCATCAAACTTAATGGTTATGGTTATGGTTTACTCACAAAAGCAGCTATAAAACACACGTGGCGTACATGAAGCAAACGGCATTAATCTCTATCCGCTCGCTCCTCTTCAGCACACTTACTTTACACGCCTGTTACTCAAGTCATTTCTCCAAGAGTGACTAAACCATAAGAGAGAGGAACACACGCGGCGACTGAGACGCTAGAAAAACACACACACACAGACACACACACACAGACACACACACACACACACACACACAGACACCACCACAACACACTCACACCAAACAGACACAGACACACACTCACACAGACACAGACACACACACGACACACACCACACACGCACACGCAGACCACACAGAACACACAGACACACACACACACTCACACACACACAGACACACACTCACACAGACACAGCCACACACTCACACAGACACAGACACACCAACACAGACACAACACGACACGACACACAGCCCACAGAACACGACACACACGACAACAGACACACACACAGACACACACACAGACACACACACAACAGACACACACACAGACACACACGCAGAACACAGAGACACACGACAGACACACACACAGACACAGACACACAAACACAGACACACACGCAGACACACACGCAGACCACACACGCAACACACACACGCAAACACACACCAGACACACAGACACAGACACACACACCGACACACATCTCACACAGACACACACACCGACACACCACGCAGGACACACACGCAAACACACACCAACACACACACGCAGACACACAGACACAGACACACACACAGACACAGACACACCACACACCCAGACACAGACACAGACACAGCACACCACCAGAACGACACACACTCACACAGAACACACACACACACAACACCACACACACACAACACCACACCACACCACACACACACACACTCACACACACACACACAGAGCACACACACAGAGACACACATCACACACACACAGACACACAGAACAGACAACACAGACACACACTCACACAGACAACACACACACATACACACTCACACAGACACACACTCACACTCACACCACAGACGACACAGGACACAGACACACACACTCACACAGACACACACACAGACACAGACACTCACACACACAACTCACAAGACACACACACAGAGACACACACCACACTCACACAGACACCACACACACACACACACAACCACACACGACACACCACACAGACACACACACACACTCACACAACACACACCCACACTACACACACACTCACAGAAGCACACAGACACAGACACAGACAGACACAGACACAGACACACACACTCACACAGACACACACACGACACACAACTACACACACACACACAACCACACACACGACACACACACACACAGACACAGACACACAGACCACACAGACACACACACAGACACACACACAGACACAGACACTCACACACACACAGACACACACTCACACAGAACACACTCCAAACACACACACACACACACCACACACACACACACACACAGACAACACACACACGACACACACCCACACACCACCCACACAGACACACACACCCACACAACACACACACAGCAGACACACACACACACACAGACAGACAGACACGACAACAGCACACAACAACCAGACAGACACAGACACAGCCACACACTCACCACGAACACACCCACACTCACACAGACACACACACGCAGACACCACACACACACACTACACACGACACAGACACACCACACACACACACACACACACACAGACACACAGACAGACACACTAACGACTGGCTATTTTCAGCCCTCGGGACTCCCAGTGGAAATGTACCATGATGCAACTGGAAGCCATTCTGCATAATTACATAATACAGGCATAGCTAAAAAAAAATTTCTTAATTAAATGACAAATAAAATGGTCAAAGGTGAAAGATCTGAAAGTGAGAAGAGCAGAGCTAGTAAACGTGACCTTTCCGCTCTCTCTGATTGGCTCTCAGTCCTAATGATGAGGATGTATTCATTTATTAGGTTTTAAAAAGTTGCAACCAAGAAACAAAACGAGCATTAATAATATAGGAAACGGATTAAATAAAATAAAAGTATTAAATATAAAAGGAAGACAAGCATTTAAAAGTAAATAAATAAATCACTGCCTGGTATCATTTGTAGGTAGAAAACACTCATTAAGCAACAACTGTTCATTGACTTTAAGCAAACAACCAAATAAAACTGAAATACTTAAAACAAAAAACACCCTTTGCCGTATGACACAAACATCTGTCCTAATAATATTAGACATAATAAATTCAACCGTTTGTGAGGTGTAAAAGGTCTGGTCAGCTGCTGGTGTAAACTACATCACTGTTGCTCTGTGTTTACATGATGAAGCTGAGCTTTATAATGCTGGTGCGATGACTGTGAGACACACACACACACACACACACACACTTCTCAGCGTTTACTTCCTCTGACTGTGATCGTCCTCATCAGCTCCGGTGTGGAGACAGTGAAGTGAAGGTTTGTCACCAGACACGTGTGTGTGTGTGTGTGTGTGTGTGCGTTACCTGCATCTGCTTCAGCACTTTGGCGATTGGTTTGCAGTTGAGTTTCTGACAGGCTTGTCTGTAAGTGTTGAGGATCTCCTCCACCGTCACGTCACGGGCTACACACACACACACACACACACACGAGGAGGAAGAATTATTATTATTATAAAATAATTTTTTTTTTGCATGTTCTAAAATAATTTTTTTCACAAGGATATGTGATGGTGGCACCTCAAAGTCAGATGTTGAGATGATATAAAAGTATAATGCAGCATTAACCTTAAACTTTATTACCTGCTCGTGGTCCAACAAAACCAGATCAATCTCCTTTCACACCTATAGTTCGGCTCATTTGGTCTGGACCACGAGCAATAACTGACACATCGTTGCCTTTTTCTGGTATTTTGGTTCCTGTTCACACACACTTTTTCCTCTCATCCGAACCGAAACGCAGTCATGTGACCACGCCCACATCACTCATTGGCCAGAAGTGTCATTGTAGTATTTCCTAAACTACATATCGAACGGTCAAATTTGCGGCTAAATCCCAACTGAACTCCTGGAAGTAAATAAAGCGAACAGACAAATACGTCGCCGTTATATAGTTTGGATGGACTATGTTGTGTGTCGAGTCATAAACTACTGCATATTGTTAGTATTGATGGCTGGAGACATTTATATACAGTACACACACACACACACACACACACACACACACTTTGAGACTGAAGCACTGCACATGGCGAAGTAAATATTAACCAATCAGATCAAAGGAATTTTCTAAAACCGCAACAATTTGCCCATATTGAACTAGTTTGTAAAGTTGTGCGCCATTAAAACAAAACTACTACTGTGAGTCTCCCGATTAATACTTAAAGCGCAGCAGGTAAATGAAGTAGAAACTTAAAGAAAGCGAACATGTACCTGACAAGCGGTTTGTGGTACAGTCGAGATCATTCCATCACTGGAGGAACCAGTTAAACCAGTACACTCGCTAAACTCTACAGTAAATTACTTTTGCTATATCTACAGTACTAAAATAATAATAATAATAATAATAATAAAAAACAAGTTATTATTATTATTATTAATAAAATAATCCTATACAAAGCCTTAATATTTAACCAACTATAGTTTTGTTCTCCGTTAATGGTTTCAGAAATGTTCATTAGTTTCACATGTCACGCATGTCTGCCTTATTTTATTTGCCCAGTTTTGTGTATATATTTTGCTTGTGTATTTTGTTGTATATTTTATCTTATTGTACTTTGTTTTATTGTCTCTTGCATTTTTGTTTATTGAAACAATCGGTTGTTTTGTCTTTGTATTATCGATATTCTATTTCTACTTTAATTCAGCGTGAACATTTTTACATTTTACTTTATATTGTCCAATTCCTTTTCCGCACCAAACGGAGTAATATTCTCAATGTCAATGTAACCCTATGATACAATGACAATAAAGACATTTTATTAAATTCTATTCTCTTGCGAAACAATAAAAAAAACCCACACACAGCAAGATGACAGATAATGTAAAAGCCTTCACACACCCTTACACACAACATTACAGACAAAATAATGGCATAATATTTAGCAACCTATGCAAAATCTTGCCATGTTTTACTTCATGATTTGTCCGCCTGCTGCGGGAGAAGGTAAATGAGAAGATAAACCGAAAAAATTTACATTTGAAATATTAATAAAGTTTTACATGGATACACACTTCGATGAAACTGAGGCGAAAAAAAGTCCAAAGGGGAAAGAAGCACTGATCTGATGTGTGTGTGTGTGTGTGTGTGTGTGTGTGTGTGTGTGTTCACCTCTGTGAGTGGAGCCTTTGTGAAGCACAAGAACATCCAGTCACACACACGGCACACACACACACTTTAAGCCATCCAGAGTCATATGACTATTCTTAACTCACACACACACACACACACACAAACACAGAAAGATGCTTATCAAGTGGCTGTTTATGTAAATCCAGTTCTCCGGTGTGTAACCGCCGACGCACACACACATTTACAGTAAACGTCCTGATGAGCCTCGAGTGTTAAAAGCTGATTTGTACAATAAAAGCACAACGTCGGGAGACAGTAACGTCTGATCCACACACACGGTCACAATCAACTGGAGACACTTCACTAGGGAAAAAAGTTCTAGTTATTCATGACAAATTTATATCAAAATGAAAAAAAAAAAAAAACTTTTTGATTAATGTGTGTGTGTGTGTGTTCTTCCACATTTTACTGTTTGGACAGGTATTATGAAAGCACTGTAAACTAGGAACTTTTTTTACACTTAATACTAATAATTGAATATCATGACACAATTTGGTTTTACACTTTTTCATTGTCCCCTCTGGTTGTGTAGTTGAACTCTTGATTTGAAATGATCTCCACCAGTAAAGCTCCAGTGAAACCATCAGGTGATGGATCTAAATCTCCTCAGGCATCAGGAAATGTGTCGGTCCATGGAGATGAAACACTGTGATTGAGTGAAGCGAGGCTGATGATGATGATGATGATGAAGATCTTATGATGTCCAGGTAAAGCAGGGAGAGTTTATCACCGTCACCATAGCAACAAGAATCCAACCTCACCAAACACCTTGAACTCTGCTCAGAGTGATAGTTAATATTTAACTTCTCCGTAAGAAACATCTGAATTTAAATTAATGTTTCATTAACAATTTAAAAAAAGCAGTAGAGCTGCTCAGTTAGATTTAGCCGGCGATTGATTTTACACTTGCAAGCTGTTGTGTGTTTTAAGGGCCCGAGGAGGACGGACTCCAAACAGTGTGTACAGCACGTCCTTGGGAAAACGCACTGGCTCGCTCGCACATCTCATGAACTCGGAAGCGGGTAAACATTCCAGGAGAGTCCAGCACGAGACGCACCGCTTTCAGAAAGTTTCTCCCAATATGAAGAGAAGTTTCGTAATCTGTCGTATGTTTGGGAGTCGTCTACTTCTTGGGAGAGATCTTATAATAAAAATATTATTATTTTGAGCACGTTAAAAAAAATTCTGTAATTTGCCATTGGTCCATCCATCCATTTCCTGAACAGCATTTCCATCTCTTAGAGTGGTTTGGTGGCCAACCAATCACAGAGCCGAGCACAGACACGCACATTCTCACTCTCACTCACCAATCAACAGCTTCCCAGGCTCCAATTCACAAGAACACGGGAGGGAAAAGTCCTTCAAGCTCAGAAAGAACATGCAAAGTTCACATGGAGATGCCACAACCCTGCCCACCCGTCTCCATGCACGCCACATTTGACTGATGAAAAAAAAACTCAAATCTCTGAATGAATAAATGAGATCTCTGAACTTGAAGAAGCCAGTGCTTTACATTCCTCTAAAGGAACCATCAGCGATCCTGATCAGAGTCCTGAAGAAGAGCAATGCCGAGGCCTTTTACATCACAAACAAGGCTTTTGGAGTTCATCTTTGCAATCGAAACGAGAAAAATGACAAAAAGTTGCCTATAAAAAGCTTGTTTGTTACGATGTTACAATGCAGATTCTTTGAGACGATCACTAATGTAACAGTCGTCTGTAACTATTGGCTTTGCGTTATTGCTCTCACACACTCAAGAGTTCAGATTGCAATAATCGTGCATATTACAATTACAACATTGTGTGGCTGAGGGTCAGATTTATTGGTCAAAAGAAAACGTATATTTAAAATCCAATGCACAGACAGTCGTGTTGTCGTTTCCTTCAGGATAATTATTTATTCTACCGACACACGAGCGTCACTGAAATCATCCTGTAGCTTCTGGAATCACAAAATCACCTTCTGATATTGCTACTGAAATACATATAAACGTGTCGGCCTAATAAAGACTGATTCTATATTCACTATGATTTACGGATTCTGCACTGGTTTTATTGAGTAGAGCTAAAGCTGTGATGGATAGATCTGCAGCCGATGCGTTTCCCTCTCCAGTCAAATCTATTTTCTCTCTCGCTCGCGGTTTCTGTTGGTGGCTGCTTGGATTCTTTATCGGACTATAAAAAAAAAAAAACTTTAGATATACATATTACTAACTTCTGTATTAGTGAGTTTTGCTTGTTAACGTAGATTGTGCATTTGTAAATAAACAATGTTCTACTCGGTTTAAATTGACATTTTTAAAATCTTAATAAAAGTTAAAATTTACAATGTTTCAATCAGATTATTCATAATATTGCCCACAATTAATAACATTTTAATCAGGAAAAAAAAACATAGCATCGCACACATTTAGAAAAAAAAAAACCCTATTCTGCATTAATTACCGTATTTTTTGCCATATAAAGACGCACCGGCATATAAGACGCACCCGATTTTAAAGGAGGAAAATCTAGAAAAAAACATTCTGAACCAATAACTGTAGTAAAATATTTAATTATAATTGTATAAAAGTTAACAGCAGTTTAAGAACAATTGTATGCCAAACATGTGACATGAACAGACCGTCAGTAAACGGTGATAGTAGCGCTGGGCGGTATAGCGGTATTAACGTGAATAGCGGTATTAAGATGCGCCATATGGATTTTGCAATATGTGGATACAGTGATAATTCATGAATTAGATTTTTATATACGCAAGTATAAAAACACCTTAATACAGTATTACACATTAGTTTCGTTACAAGTTGTAACTTACAACTACCAATGACGGCAGGGACATTGCTAATCGAACACGCGCATATGCGTGACGCTCTGTTGTCTGCGCTGTGCCTTTAATAGAGCGGCCGTTTTGGTTTTAAAGACGCGCGCGAGAAAATCTGCTTGTTTTATTTTGATCAAAGTTCGTTTTCGATTGGAAATCATGGTTTCATAGTTTCACAAGATTCTGCGTGAGAAAGTGAGACAACGCATGTAATACCGCGGTATTGCACACTGCTCCGTGGATCTCTGCATTTGCCGTATAAGACGCACCAACTTTTCACACTCAGTTTTAGGGAAGGAAAAAGTGCGTCTTATACGGCGAAAAATACGGTATTATATCAGTACTAATTATTAATATTTTTTAATGGGAGTATAATTGTTATGTTTCTTCCACAGCACGCCATATTGTTTAAGAAATGTAAAAAGCGATTTTCTTAAAGCCATTTAAAATGAAACGAGGCCTCAAAGAAATTATTCATTAAGCAAGACCGTTTACGCTAATGTGGTAATAAAGCAGAAAGTGAATTACATGACATCACACAAATCATTTACTTGAGATATTAAGTGTTTCAGAGAACTGACTTAAAGGGGATAAGAAAATAAAAAATAAAAAAAAAAAACCAAAATGTACCTAAATTATGTCCCTTACATTTTACAACCAATCACAGAGCGAGACGCAGACACACATTTTCACACTCATTTCAACTGCTCTTAGGTTTCATTTGACAGAAAAGTCGAGGTGTGATTGTTCATAAACCGTCATTCTATACAAAGAGAATGAAAATCTGAAACATTTAACAACAATGTACGACAACTGATTGTGTGCTGATATGAAACGCTGGAGGAAGAAGTTACTGGTTTGATCCTTCATCACACAAGTCCAGACACGACCGGCTTCGTTTCCTTGGTGCTGTAGAAGTGCAAGGAAAAAGCAGCGTCTCCCAGTTAAACTAGATTTATTTATTTTATTTTTTTTTTGGTTTTAGGACCTGAACAAACCATCTTCAAGTGCGCAACCACGCTTCACCTAGCCAACAAATCATGAGCAAACGACACGCTCGTGACTTCCTGAAGGCGAGAACATCAGCAGAAAGTTCAACGCTGAAAGAAAAAACCTACAGTGAAATGAATAAACACAAACTTAAATCTGCAGAAACTCAATACAACAGATAAAGACAAAAGACCATTTTGACGTTGAAACAATGTTTTTTCAACGTACAATGAAGAGACAAAAAGAAGATGGACGATGAAAGCTGAACGACGGATCCCGTTTAAACGCGGGTCGTGTTGTCTTTCCCAAGGACACTCAGTCATGTGACCAGCGGAACGAGATCCAAACATACAAAGTCCACTTCACAACCACTGGAGCACAGCTGCCCATTCAAGCAGTTTAGATGTGATTCTTACACCAACACTTCCCAGGTAAGTGTGTGGAAAAAAACCTCAATGGTTCCACTGGCATTGACCACTTGAAGGCTGAAGAACACTAGCAGCCCATGATCTAGTCCAGTGTGAGGTCAGTCACATCTCAGCGAGAGCTTCAAAAATAGACCTTCACACCAGCTCATGCCAGCCAAACACACACTCTCTCACAGCTCAGTGTCACGCTCATGTGTGTGTGTGTGCGCACAGGGTGAGAAAACACACACACACACACACAGTATCACGCTCTTTGCCTGCAGCTAAAACATCTGAGAGTCGCTGGATAAAGACAAGAACCGTCCATCCTGTTCCATTAGGAAATAAAACTGAAATTCTAAAATACGGCAGTCAAATTCCTTGAAGACAAAAGAGGAGAAAAGAACACACACGCAAACACACATACACATACACACACACACACAAGAATGTCCAGCTCCTAAATATTGCTCAGGGAGAAGTCACGTGAAGTGTGAAAGGAAAACTGTAAACACACACACACACACACACACACACACACACACACACACACACACACACACACACACAGAAATGCGTGGCTAAGACGAAAACTCAAAGTCTAAGGAAACCAAGTAGGAAATCGCACTACAAAAGTGGGAAGTTGAGCTGGAGGCTTTATAGAAATGACATAGTACAGTACAAGCAGGTAATGTAAACTACTTCCTCATACCACAATAACAATAGAACAATGCGCGTCTGTGAAATTAAACCTGTTAATACTTCTAAATTCTCCTTGGGAAAACTGTGCTTTGTGGCATTGCCTTACTAAAATGTAGATTCCAGAAGTCGGATTAAAAATTCGACTAAGACGAAATTAAATGAACTAATTGAAAGTAAATGAATAAGTTGATCATCTAGCCACTCTCACATGAATATTAATGAATTCTAGGTAACCATTTCAATGTGATTTTTACAGAGTGGTGATTCAAGAAGAACACACGGCCATAAACCTCCAGTATGAAGGACAAACCAGTGACCTGTGGAGTGTTGTGTGGAAAAACATTACTGGGAAAGAAACCAACTATCTTTGTGCTGGCAAACCAGATCCCGCAATATCAACAAACATACATTATACTTACAAAAGCTGTAACTAGATTTATTAAGTCAAGTCAAGTTTTGTACTTGCTTGATATATATGCTATTTTTTTTCAGTTCATTTAGTTATTAATTTGGAGACGTTTTATTTGTAATTATTTTGTAATTAAATTAGAGCAATTTTGGCCAGCAACAAATCCAATATTATTAAAAGTCGTAAACGAATCCTCTAAAAAATCATTTGGCCAATGGCACAAAGAACAATGCTTGAAATAATGCTTGTATGAAACAACATTTTCAATTGTGGGACAAATAAAAAAAAATTTCTTTTTCAATTTTTTTTGCAACAATTTTTACTGTTTTGCTGGTATTACAGTTGCTTTTCTTGCTTTATTATTATCATCATCGTTTCCTTTAGCTTCTGGTGTTTTACTGATCTTTCTGTCCATCACGATGCTGCTGCTGCTGTAAACAGACAATCCCCACTGTGGGATTAGTAAAGTCACATCATCTTCTCCTTCTCTATTCTGTCTGTCTGTCTCCTTTAACCATCAAAGCACTTTGTCTTAAGACTGTTTGACTGCGAGTAAAGTCTCATATCACATCAGTCTGATATACGATCAACTAGATCAGAATAAGTGGGTTAAATCTGGACTCGGCAGCAGTTCTACAGGGGATTAAACCGTTTGCGTAACACTGACCCACTGAAAATGTTTTAATAGAGTTTTTTTTTTTCTGAACCCAACAAACAAACCGTGTGACAGACTCTTTGTGTGGTTTGACAGCATCAGCCACGCGTCAGCTTGACCTGTGAGGAACACCAGAGACATTCTCCCTGCTGGGTGAATACAGACGACACACCTCACCAGCGTTTGGCCTCCACATCCAACAACTCAAGCGTTCCTTATATTGTGCTGACTCACAAACATCTGACACGGGGAAATAAATCAGGTGGTGGAGGCTTCAGGAGAAGAGCAGGTACCAGCTCCACTAGATGCTGATCTTTTATAAGGCTCAGAGCTTCTGTGACTGTGTGTGTGTGTGTGTGTGTGTGTGTGTGTGTGTGTGTGTGTGTGTGTGTGTGTGTGTGTGTGTTTGTGTGAGACGTGGACCTGGAGCAACGGCAGATCAAATATGGTTTGAATAGAGAGAGAGTTTCATTCCGTCTGGCTCTTCTAAAGCAGCAGGAGCAAAAGCTTCAAATCAGACTTCAACAATTGTCCTTCACATTCCATTGAGAGAAAAGTAATGATGAGAAGACATGTTTTTACCACATCTACCACAATGCTAATGCTTCCTGAACCAGAACAAGTTTCCTTAATAATAATAATAATAATAATAATAATAACATGTTGTATAATACACATCTGCAGATATAAAAGGACGTTGTGGAATTGTAGAAATTGTGCTGACTTGTAAGTCGCTTTGGATAAGAGTCTGATAAACGACTGTAGAGTAAATATGTTTATGAAAGATAAAATAGATAAAAGGAAAGTTGATGAGCACTGAAGGAAGGAAACTTTTTGCAAATATTTATTTGAAAAAAAAAGTAAATAAAGGTTGCTAGAGTGGCACTTAGAGCAAAAACTCAAGCTGTGATTCCTCAAAAGGCACAATATACCGAATATGAAGAAGCTGATGACAGTGGATGAAGATGAAAGATTCTAAACCCACTTAAAATTATAACAGCATTTCTATAATGAATGATGAGGAGAGGAAAAGTGGATGGACAATGAAAGGTGAACGATGAATTCCATTTAAAGTCTATGGAGAAAAAAAAATTACTAAACTAAAACTAAAATTACAAACTAAGTTGGGTTGAAAAGATGGAACTTTTTGAAAAACGACGGAAAAGTAGCAAGTGGGACAACATTTTACCAATGAACTGTGAGAGGAAACAAATAGGTGAAAATGAAACAACGGGAAACATGAACATGTGAAAATGAAACAACGAGGCTCAAAACAGTGATTTTGTGGATGTATAAAAGTTGAGAAGACTAAACATGATTAACGTAGAAGACGCATTTTACAACTTCTAGTTGAGCTCACGACCAAAATAAAAACAACAATAAGCTGAAGAAGACAGAAGAGAAAGTGAAAGACGTCACTCACCGTGTCTCCAAGGGTCTTTTGGTTCCACGGCTCCTGAAACGATGTCCTGGTCTGAGGGAAAGGTGACTCTCTTGGAGCCGTGTTTACTCCCAGCAGCTGGTCCTGGTGCGCTGGGTGAGGCTGCTGGATCTTCTGTGACGTCATCACCACCAGAGGCACGTTCCTCAGATGAAGTCGGGGCGGCCGGCTCCACTTCCAGAACCCCGTTTTCATCCAGACTCAAGTCCACGCCGATATCCATGTCCCCATCATCTCCCCCGTTCCCAACGGAGCACTCCGTCAGCGAGGGTTCTTCAAACTCCACGTCGCTCAGGATCTGCTGCTTGACGTGAACGAGCTGGACCACAGACTCGGACAACGAGCCGTTGTTTTTACCGTGCAGAGTTTTGACTTCTGTGGAGATCTGGACGTCGCGGTCGTCCTTCAGCCTGGCGAGAACCTCAGGAACCCGTTCCTCCTGCTCTCCATCCATCAGCCGAGGGCCGTCACAGGACCGGATCTCCTCGTACACATCCAGAGCGATGCACACATCTACAGCTTGATCTCCGCAACTCATCTTCTCCTTTCCAGAAGCCTGGAGGACTACGATCACTGGCTCCTCGGCCACATACGACGCAGGTAAATCAGCTTGAGGTGGAAGGAGAATCAGTTTGAGAAGTTCTCACCACACTCACATGCTCACGTGACCACACCAGTCTCCACTCAAAGTCTTGACGGATGAGGAACGATTGATTATTCACACCATCGCTTCAGAAAACACTGATGGGCCTCGACATCTTTCACCACGAGCAGAAGTCAAACACAATCATGACGAGCCTCTTATAAACCCTGACGATAATAAAGGCAGACAGACATCAGCAAACATTCTGCGAACGATCCTCCGACTCGACAGCACGTCAAAGATGCTATTAGCATTAAAAACAGACGAGAAGTGTGTGTGTGATGATGATGATGATGATGATGATGAAGATGTTACGTCTCTTTATGCCGGCCTTAGGCACCAAAGCAGCAAACAAGTAGTGTAAAGTGCACGAGAGTGTGTGAAGTGTCGAGATAAGGAATCCCGCTCTGTCGCTTTCGGTGCCGCAGTGAACAAATAAAAACAGGCGTCACGCTCCGGAACACGCGCTCTCCACAAACCGCCCCGGACGGCCTCGCTGAGCCCGGGAGAGAGCGCGGTCACCACCGCCTTCTCTGAGGAAGCGAAACCAGCCAGAAACACGCCACGACGGCAGGAAAACACGACAGATATCGGCCCCGGTGCAGCTTCAGTCCAGCGCCTGTGTGAGAGTCTGTTGACTGTTCGGAGATTCGTCATCACCCCGCTTAGGAAACGCGGCGAGATTTCGGCTTCCGCACTTTCACCGTTTTCAACTCGGACGCTGGTTGGAATCGAAGGGGATCTAACTGTGTGCTGCCATGGATCGGTTTGAAAATAAACATGTCCGTTTTCTGATAGTGACGCGTGTTCCCTGTTTGACTTTGTGATTAGAAAAACCGGGATGAAATATTTAGCGAATCTGCTTATGGTTAAACGATCAGCTGTCAAGTTATGCGGCGTATGACGCGTGCCGAACGAAAACAATTTTTTACCCTAGTTAATAAACTTGTTAAAGAAGATGTGCCATTTCTATATATAAAGATTATGCATTGAATATCAAATGGCAATTCAGATTAACGAGGTTTAATTGAAACTGAGAGAGGGGAAGCAAAATGTTTGAGATGACATTTTGTCACTTAGGAGAGTTTATTTGGTTTTACAGGAGTTAGATCACTAACAATAAAAATATTTCTTTTAATACTCAAATGCACAATTGTTTTCACATTGAATTCGTTGTGTTTTCATTTGCTTTACAATATGTACTGTCAATACAATACAATACATCGTTTTTCAAAATAACGTTACTTTTAAAATTACTTTTAAAAAATAAAAATATTATTAAAAAAATTTTTTCTGGGCTTTTTTCGCAACCACATTGTAGTGTGTATGTTCTGTACATATGTATTAATTCAGCTTCAGGGAATCGTTTGCCTGGTTTCACCGCTAGAGAGCAGCACCGTCTTTCTGTTACTCTCTCTGTCTATCTCTCTCTCTCTCCCTCTATCTCCCCCTCTCTCTCTGTCTGTCTGTCTCTCTCTCTCTCTCTCTCTCTCTCTCTCTGTCTATCTGTCTCTCTCCCTCTCTGTCTCTCTCTTTCACTCTCTCTCTCTTTCACTCTCTCTCTCTCTCTCTCTCTCTCTCATCTCTCTCTCGCACTACGTGTATTGTCAGTCCACACAACACACACAC
>CM051499.1:29746665-29767407 GCA_028031935.1 Paedocypris micromegethes | reverse complement strand
CGCACGCACGCACGCACGCACGCACACACACACACACACACACACACTGTATATTATGTTCTATCATAAGGCTGAGTGTGATTGGTTTAATCAAAATTCCCTTCGAGTTTATTATAAGTGTAATGTCCAATCAGAAAAAGAGCAACGTTTGAAGTTGAGTTTGTCCTTCTGCTGAGTTTTTTTTCCTTCTCTTCATTCCACAGAAGGTCATCACAGTGGGAAAAGCATCATGTCTTTACTCTTGCAGTGTCCCTGCTAGTCTGCTACCGCTCTGTTCAGACCTCCCAGCGCCGGGAGAAAGTCAATGTTGTAGCGTTAAACTGGAGGTACTCGAGGAAAAGTCCTTTCTGGTCTTTCTGGGTTTCCTCTGCTGTTATTAACGGCTGCTCGTCCGGCGTGAGACTCTGTGTAGAGGAGCGTGTAGGAGCTGATGTGATGATGATGATGATGATGCTCCTCGCCTCAGTGCAGGCGGATCCAGCTGTGGCGGCTTCTTCCTCTGGCAGGTGTGGACACGCCTTATTTGAAGCCACAGGAAGCCCTGGATATGTTTGAACTTCCTGTAAGGTTAGCGTGGTTAGAGCTAGAGCTGGGCCTTCCCTCGGCGTCTGATTCCTTCTGCACATTGAGCAAATTGAAAACGGATCCAGCGATGATGCTTGTCGGACGGGAGGCTGGTGATTCTGTCAGGACGTTACTCACGCGCTCCTCAGGAGATCCATCTAACTGACAGCGCTTTAACATTTGCCGGGATTTATTTGCCCAGACGGGCAGCGTTCTGTGGAGGCTTCACATCTGAAGAGTCAAAGTTCCCCGTTATCAAAGGTGTTGGGTGGAGACAAGATGATTGACCCGGACAAACCTGTGTGGATCAGGTGTGTGTGTGTGTGTGTGTGTGTGTTTTACTGTCTGTCAGGTGGTCCCGCGTCTCCCCCGTAAATCCAGTAATGTGTGGAGTCGGAGGATTTTAAGTCTGGCCACTGGCTGCTTTATGGAGACGTCAGGCAGAAGCTGGAGAAGAAGCTTCTCCCACAGACAGAATCCCTCTTCTAAATCAACCCACTGGAGAGTTAATGGTTAATGCCTTTCACACACTTCAGACTTCTGCTTCGGAACAGAGACTGTTCAGTTCGGGGGGTTTTGTTTTGTGGTTACGGTAATTCTACGGTCGTCGTAATTGCGCAGTCGTTGTTAAAGATCATTGAGGATCAGCGCTTGTGAAGCTTGCCACATCGTCAAAAGCCTTAAGATTTGGCCAAATACTCGTATTGTTCCTGGTCAATTAGCAAGTCCATTAGTTAATCTATAATTGTCTCAGTAGCCCCAATAGTGAAGGTTAAAGCTCAAGTCGTTGAGCTTTGAAAGAGATATAAGTATATACAATAGCCAGCTTTAGATATTTTTTGTGGATAATACACATTTTTTGGGTTTAGATAATGAAAAAAATGGATTGTGTCATGATTCACATGTTTTAAAATGTCTGGCACTGTACAGCACACAGATGTGAACACTAGTCACATTGACACTCACTGATTCGCTTGCGGTTGAATTTGATTGACATGTGGGCGTGGCCACACATTATGTACACGCCTTCATAATAAGTACACACAATGCTCTCACGGTCCAATAGCGTACTTAATCCAGGGGCTACTGTATATATGTGTGTATGTATAAACTAACCATATATACTGTATATATGTGTGTATGTATAAACTAACCATATATACTGTATATTAATGTGTGTGTGTGTGTGTGTGTGTGTGTGTGTGTGTGTGTGTGCTACAATGCAATACTTTTGTAGCTTTGTTGTACTTTTTGTCAAATAGTTTTTTGTAATCTTGTATTTTATTCAGATTCACATCAGTTTGCCTATTTTGTATTATATTTGGATATACAGTATTGTATGTATTTATATTCAGTTTTTTCAGTGTGGATATTTTAACTTAATTTTTTTGATAAACCAAACGCATTAGTGCTTCCAATTTCATTGTAACCAATTCTATTCTGTTCAATTCTAATTAGCCCTGTCATTTATTTTTCTCAACTCTGTTTATAGTCTTTATTATTATTTTAATGTATTATTTTCAACGTGCATTTAACAAAAATACTTTTGTTGTTTTATTTTCTATGGCCATTTTAATGTATATTTGCTGCTGTGACTGTATAGAGTTGTAATTTGTGGGCTATAATAAAGGTCCATCGATGCTCCTGTAGCAGTGCAGTTACTCACGTGTGATGGGTTTCAACAAACCAGTTCCATCCATCAAAGGAAGGAGAAGATTCTCTTGCCCTCAGAACTTGAAAACTGACTTGAAATCACTTGACGGAAGGTGGAGGAAAGAAGTATGTGTTATTTTACCAGCAGTTGAGGGAGATTTCTGGTTTCTACTGTCTGTGAGAGGAAACGTAAAGGTGGAACGTGATGTTTTCCAGTCCTGAAGGTCTCTCTTCACGATACACAAACATCTGGAGTGGAGTGTAATGAAGGAACATGCGTGCGTGTGTATATACAGACGTACGTATTTAGAAAAGCCACATTAACATACACACGCTCAACGCAAAACCTCAGTCTGAGGTAAACAGGCATCAGAAGGACTTCCTGCTTTTACCCTCCACCACCTCACTGTGTCTTCTGCTCCGCGCTTGACATTTACGTGGAAGGTTTGTGCGATGGCTTCTTGTTCTCGTCATCTTTAACATCCCTATTCGTCATTGACCCGTGTATAAATATTTCAGGGCGTGTGTAAAGCGATACTCGCTCTGTCGCTCCTAGACGTGTTTATATGTCAGTGTAAATTCAACGTTCAGTCATCGCGGCCATTAATCACACACACACACACACACACACACACACACACACACACACACGCTAATACAAACAGCAGCTTCCTGTCACCTGTATTAATGAGCTGAGGGCAGACAGGCGCTTCACCGCAGCTTCCTCTTCTGTTCTTCTCTTCCTCCCCTCGTCCCACAAGCTTTTCTTGGGCCTCGGACAAACTGGGGGTGAAAGAGAAAGGGAAGGAGACTCCACTGGCCCGACTCTGATAACTTCCACATGTGTGAACGCTCTGTGAATCCAACAGAAAGCACATCTCTTCCTGAAGCAGCAGAGGAGGTTTTGATCAGCGTTGATCCATCAGCTTCACGTCAGTAGAGAACAGAGCGGATTCTCCATCTGTGCTTCCTTTCACTGACGTTCTCTACCTCTACCTGCCGGACCTCCTTCCTCTTCCTACGCCAAAGCAGAACAAACACTAATGCCACTCACATATATTAGTTCTGCTTTCTGAAACATTTCATAGGCGTATTTCATTCATTTGGTTTAGACGTAATTGAACAATGTCTGCCTTACGGTTAGAGATTTTGACCTTGGGATTGAAAAGTCGTGGTGGTCCGACCCCTGACCTTGGTGACCTTTATTGTAAGAACTGTTTTGAGAATTTATTGAAATTTTCAAGAATGTTTTGCTCCGAGTTTGTTTCAGATGAGTCAAAGGCAGAGACCAATTTCCCCATTGATTAATAAAGTTCATTTCTTTCTTCTTCTTCTTCTTGTCTTCTTATTGTAATGAAATATAAGTTTGTTTGGTGAAAAGTGCCTGTTAAATTACTGTAAAGTAAAGTAAAGTAAAGTTACTTTGGTGGTTTTGAACATTAAATGATGACTGGTCAGTTCACCTCACTTGTAATGGAATCACCTGCTTATTGTATTTTATCGGCACTAGTCACCGTTTATAACATATTTCTTCATATTTCCAAATCTTTTAAGGCACATTGGATTTTTTTTAATAAATTTTTTTTTTAATTTTAGGTGCACCTTATAGCCTGAAAAATATCGTATTTACAAATGCAATACTACATCTACATTCGCCTAGTATTTCAAATTAAACTCATTTAGACTATTATTGAGTCTTGAGATGGAAATGGTTTTGAGCAAGAAATTGAAGTGGAGGTGGTGACTAGCCAGTTGACATCGCTTGTAATGAAATCACTAAAGTACCATATTCCTGATAAGACACTCCTGATTATAAGACGCGTCATTAAACGACATCTATTTTCAAATCACATGTATTTCCCAGATAATAAAGAGCCTAGCCAACAATCGGTTTGGCTATTATCAAACTGGATTCGACTCAACATCTGAGTGGTTGTTGGAATTTAGTCTATCACTAAAGAGACACCCTTGTGACTCTTTAGCGATAGACTCTTGACTTTTGTCTCACACTTCCGTCTCCCGACTTCTTTTAAATATTCATTTCCGTCCTGAACGTGTTTGTGAGTGTTTCCTGCAGCAGTCTTACTGGTTTCCCTGGGAAAGACCTCCACATCAGGCATTGACTTGTTGAGGAGGAGGTTCATGAGATCTGCAGGAGACTGGGTTGAGGAGGAGGTTCATGAGATCTGCAGGAGACTGGGTTGAGGAGGAGGTTCATGAGATCTGCAGGAGACTGGGTTGAGGAGGAGATTCATGAGATCTGCAGGAGACTGGGTTGAGGAGGAGGTTCATGAGATCTGCAGGAGACTGGGTTGAGGAGGAGGTTCATGAGATCTGCAGGAGACTGGGTTGAGGAGGAGGTTCATGAGATCTGCAGGAGACTGGGTTCAGCTCAGATCTTCAGCTGAAGACACCAGCTCTACTACTGCAGTAGATTTACAGTTTGTCTTCCGCAGGTCTCTGCCTGTTATTTCTGTCTCGTGTGTGATTGTATTTGGGACGAATGTCTCACAATTCTTCCCAGATTAATGCATTCATCATTCTCACAAGATCTGCTCGTCTATTGTTTGTATTGTATTTTCTCGTCATCACAATCTTTTCCGCTGCAGATCTGATGACAATGTGTCCGTGTTTATATTTCCCGATACTATTCTCCACAATGTCTGGCAATATTCAAATCAATTTGTTTTAAATGACAATCTTTTTCTGCAACGTGGGCATTTAAAAAAAGCGTACGCACGCAGACAGAATTAACGGCAGGAAATCACATTGAAAGATGGATAGACGGAATAACAGACATAAAGATTGACACGGATAGATGGTAAGACAGAATAATAGACAGACACACATATGGACAGATACTGATAGAAGGACTTACAGACGGGCAGATTGATAGAAAGATTGATATACGGATTAACAGGCAGACAGACATAAGATAGATAGATGGATAGATAGATAGATAGATAGATAGATAGATAGATAGTTAGATAGATAGATAGACAGACAGACAGACAGACAGACAGACAGACAGACAGACAGATAGACAGACAGACAGACAGATAGACAGATAGATAAAAAGAGATGATTGTGTATCTCCTGGTTATTTCAGGCTGATTACAGGCTCTTGGTGTTTTCCCGAGCAGAGCGGTCTTTTCTTCTTTTCTCCTTTTCTACATTTCTTCTCCACATTCGCTGCCTAACTGAAGTCAGATTTGGAGAACCTGATGGCAATTGAAACGCTACAGTTTATGAATTTGAGGGCATTGCTGTCCAAATAAAGCGCAGAATGTTCAGGATGATACATGCGACGGTCAGAATGTTATTCGCTCGCTGACAGGAGACCAATGTCGCTGTTTATTTGTGTTTTTGACGCATTGTCCACAATTACTGTGGATCTTCTCAAAGGTGGTCTGGCTCCGTTCATCACGACAGCACGGCCATCAACAGCACCACAACTCATATTACTGAGCTTGTGTAGTGTAAAACCATTGTACAGTTCAAAAAAAAAAATATATATATATATATATATAAAATATAGTTGATTTTTTGGCCATTCCTGTGCTGCTGGTACTTTTGTGACCTTAACATTCAGCTGGACCTGCAGATATTGAAGCTTTAGATTTGTAACCATCCATCCACGTTTTCCATTTCTGGGTCACAGGGAGAAGAAGCCAATCCCAGCAACTCTGAGGCTGAAGGCGGGACACCCTGGATTTTTACTCTCACACATTTTTTTCCGTATGATTTTTTTACACATTTTTTTACTCACATGATTTTTCCTGGATGTTTTTGGACTGTGGCTGGAAACCGGAGAACAAGAGGAAACCCACACACTCGTGAGGAGGATAAACTGGTTTATGAGGAACCTCTATTCTATACCTCAATTTCTTCCAAAATGTCCAGTGATTTATTTAATTAAAAAATGAATAAAAATGTACATGAATACACAGCAACAGTCTAGTTTCAGTCAAGAGACTGTAAACTACAAGGACATTAAACTAACACCACAACAAAAAAACGCAAAATCTAATTTCTTGATGGCAACTTATACAGTAAATCAGAGGCATGATGTTTTCACGGCAGATTTTTCTCCTGGAATAATTGGTCTCTTATGGCTAAAGAATAAGGCTGCTCAAATATTCAGTGGTCCAGAGTCTCTGAAGCGAGATGTCCAGAGGTTTCTGTGAGGTGTCAGGCTTTATAAACTGTGTTGTTTTGGGCTTCACAGATCATCACCTCGCTTTAGAGAGCAATAATGAAGACTACAGGGTCGCAGAGCTGCTGTGAGCACCTTTATCACCTCTAGTCCAGCCATTTCTCTACTGTGTTTACCATCTGAGCAGAAGTTTGTGAGAACAGACTCGCGTGGAAATGACGTTTTTATCTGTGTTTTTGTACAGAGCTGAATGATCTTACACGGCAGCGTATCGAGCCTCATCGAGGTCTTTTCATTTACAGATTTGATCTTCTCCTGCTAGCCTGGCTTTTCTTTGCGTTTCCGGCTTTCTCCCAGTCCAAATGCTAAACTTCAGAAAGACAGACTGATAGATATAAAATATACGTATAGAAAAACTGTGGCCGTGTGAATGTGTGTGTCTGTGTCCTGCTCTGTGATTGGTTTGCCGGTTCAGGGGGCGTGTCCCACCATCATCATGAACCATAAAGGCAAAGTGGTTCAGAAATTGTGTAAACTGAGATATTTAATGTCTTGATATTTCCATCCTGCCTTCACGGTGGAAACCTTCACAGTAACAGCTACAACACTATTTTTAGTGTCGAGACCCAAAACTCCCCGTCCAAAGCTCCAGTGTTTGACTGAGCGTGTCACGGTCTTGCACCAGAGAGTCTCCTGACGCCCCAAAATCATTAGTAGTGCTGAAGATTCCACAGTCTGCACTAGGACTTGTGGCAAATCAGCGTGGAATGGTAAAAGCATATGGGATGTTTTAATGTAAATAAAGAGCGTGTATTTTATTTCTGTCCCAGACGTGTTGCCAAGTCACCGTCCTCTGAAAGCAATGCGGTTACAGGTTTTCTTAATGCGTTTTACAACTCGGAGTTTTCGGCAACGGATGGAGGGATGAGGAAAATAAACAGGCGCGATGAGAGGAAAAGCCATCAGACACAAGAAAGCGAGGAAGAATGGAGAGATCTGTCGGGCGGGATGGATTCGCAGATGTTCTAATCTCTCTGCCAGGCCTCCTCCTCTTCTTCTTCTTCTTCTTAAATCCTTCCTCTTATATTTCTCTGGTTTTTTTTTTCAGGAAAGGATTGAATAGGCTTTAATGCTTCTCAGGAGCATCATGTAGTGAGCGAGATCGCTTCATCCGCCTGTTAGCGGCCATGTTTTCCAGAAAGGCGACATGTGTGAATGCCATGAGAAGCTATTTTTCCGGAAAAACGGAAAGTTTGTCGAAAATCCAGTGGTGACAGAAAGAAAGAGAACAGAGAGGAGATGAGGGAGAAACGGGAAGGATGAAGGTCGGATAATGTCCCCCTGGTGACCATCCATCATACTCAATGAACTCACTTTTTTCTCCGCAAGTCGTTTTATTCATTGACCAGCCCTCGTTCACCATCAATTAATAGTTATGGGTGACATAACATTTTTAAAGAGGAACAAATTGCCTGACTTTAATAAAAATACATTAAAAGAGGAGTGTGTGTGTGGGATGTGTGTGTGACAGGAACCACAGATCCACCTCACACACACAGTAGTCGGGATGAATTAGAGTCACAGATACGCAGAAGGTGCCTGATCTGAGAACAGTTCAGTGGAATCAAGTTCTAGTTCATTTATACAGCGCTTTTCTTAGTCTGAGACCAACGCAAAGACGCTATGTGAAAAAAAAGTCTTTAAAAATGATTCTTTATATGAGTTTTAAAAATCTGGGGGGGAAAAAGAGTCAGTTAAAAAGGAAAATAAATGGCTGTTGTTGTTCAGACTATGGGCTATGAAGAGCAAGCTATCAAACACTTGTTGTAGATCATAACCTGAGGCCGCACAGCCCACACATTTAAACCAGCACACACACACACACACACACACACACACACACACACACACACACACACACACTTGTGTCTGCATTTAGCCATAATAGATTAACTTAAAGCAGAGGGGGGCAACTAGTCAGAGACTAAGAGACACTTTTTCCCTGTGTTAGTTCAAGTTCAAGTTCAAGTTCATTTATATAGCGCAAAGAGCCACATCATACACACGGGCACACATAAACATCATCCTATTCCTTAACCATGTATGCACACACACACACACACACACACACAGACCTCTGCTCAGCCAGATTTAACATCGTGTGCATATGTGAGTCATGTGATGTTGAAGCTCCTGAAGAGCCGCATGAGGCTCGAGAGCCGAGGGTTCACCACCCCTGACTTAATGTATCAAATGAGAACTGTAATAAATAGGGTAACAAACCAGGAGACATGACAGGGGGCGGAGTCAGGACGAGCAGGGCAGGCAGAGTGTAACAGTTACATGTGGTTACAAGGCTATTGTATGTGGGTTTTTAGTCACATACTATTATAATATAATATAATGTAATTGTATTGTTTATAGTTGTAATAAATTATTTTAACCCTAATAAATGTAATGAATAATAAATGTAATAAACAATGTAATAAATTTAACCTTATCCCTAAATCCTATATTGAAAAAAGTTATATTGAATATAGATTTATATGTTAATAAATGTTATTCAATGATATATTATATAGTAACAATCCTTTTAATAAAATGATTAATAATAGTAATAATAATTATTATTATTACTATTATTATATTGATAATAATGCTTTAAAATAATACAGTATTTTTATTATGTCAATGTTTCTAAATCTTTCTCTTGAATTTTAACCAAAGAGCCTTAACTCATTCGTCACGTTTTATTTGGCATGTCATGAAACTGGTTTAAAATAGACATTCTCTCAGGGTGATGACAGGAGTTTAATGAGAAGAGCTGCTGTGCTGTTTACTGGCCTGATGTACTGGACACTGCTGCTATTGACCCACACGTCTGTGTAGCACTTTCCATCCTGCCTGTGGTTCCTCTGTGGGCTTCATCTGATGAGTAAACCTCTGAACAGCTGTCTTACCTGCTCTTCCTGTCTCTCTCTCTCTCTTCCTCTATTTCTCTCTCTCTCTCTCTCTCTCTCTCTCTCTCTCTCTCTCTCTCTCTCTCTCTCTCCCTCTCTCTCTCTCTCTTCTCTCTCTCTCTCTCCTCTTTCTTCCCTCATCCTCTCTCTCTATATCTCTCTCTCGCTCCTCTCTACCTCTCTCTGTCTCTCTCCTCTCTCTCTCCTCTCTCCATTCTCCTCTCTCTCTTCTCTCTCTCCTCTCTCTTCGTCTCTCTCTCTCTCTCTCTCTCTCTCCTCTCTCTCTATCTCGCTTTTTTGGCATTCTCTGATTCGACCGTTTCTTGCCCTATAATGTTGGCTTATCTCAGTTGAGTTTTATCAACAGGAAACATTCCAACCTTTGACTTTTTCGTGTAATACCGTACCAGGTGGTGATGAAATCCAATGCTTTGACAATAATACATTTCTGAATTTAGCAGACGCGTCTCTCAAAATTGACATTTCTGGACTAACAATCACGTCAAAGCCTGAACCGTGGGGGTCTCAAACCAGCGCTACTGACGGAGACCGGTAAAGCGCTGATCAAATTCAATGTAGCATTTTATTGTATTGTGAAATAGTAAAGTCATTTACTCGCAGGGCAGTTTACGGCTTCAACTTTTTGAAGGTTGGTCGTTTATAGTCCAGATTGGCAGGTGACCACAACCAGAGTGTGTGTGTGTGTGTGTGGTGTGTGTGTGTGTGTGTGTGTGTGTGTGTGTGTGTGTGAGAGTGTGTGTGTGAGTGTGTGTGTGCGTGTGTTGTGATTGTGTGTGTGTGTGATGTGTGTGTGTGTGTGTGTTATTATGTAGACCACACTTGGCCTCTTTCCCTCAGGTTCCTTGCGTACAGTAATCCACTGCAGTAACTCCGTGTCTTGTTCACTTCAGACATGTTCAAACAGAAAGGGAAAAGCAGAAACTGCACGTCTAGGTTGAATAATACGTCCGCATGAGTCGACTTGCGCTAAATGGTCATTTGTACTAAATACGTGAGAGGTTTTTCATCAGTGTCGGAGTGGTGACTGATGGTCCTGGTGGAGTAAATCCATCTCGCTGGCTCATTATTGTCTTCCCCACAGAGGACGACCCTCCATCCATCCAATAGAGCAAACCAGATGCCCACAGACGCAATCATCACACACACAGCGTTTAGTGATCATCTGCTCCATACTTCAATCCAGCTCATCACCGCACCAGCCAAACTGAACCCCACACCAGAAGCTGGTTCAAGGTCACGAGATAGTTTAGGGTCAGAAGATCCTTCTGAGTGTTTTCTGGGTCAGAAGAAGGATCTAGCGAGCATGGAAACTAAACAAGCGCTGGAGTGAGAAGCACATGTCGTCTGGCCGACAGAGATGCAGCAGGAGCCATGAATGTGAAGTCCAGCCGAGCAGGGAACACATCCGCATCCGTCAGGCACCTGTGAAAACACCATTTTTCATAATCTGGGTGTGTGTGTGTGTGTATTTGGGTTTAAATGGAGAGAAGGAACAAGAAGGACTATTAATGGCTGATTAAAGAGCTGACTTCCCTCCACAAGCTGCTACTTTCATCCTGGACTGTAACTATTACGTCTATTACGATACGTTGAAATTATTGCAAAGTTGAAACATTATTTCGAACAAATCAAAGAGAGAGATTTGAAATGGAGTTCGTGAATTTTATTCGCTTTTGCGTTTACGATGTGTAGTGGACCCTCCCACCTGCCCTGATTGGCCGGTTCTGTGATCTGGTGACTTTGCGTTTGAATTCTGGCTGTTTCTGATCAGTCCAAACAAAGACAAACTCCAAATTGGCGTTAATGCTACAAATGACAGGATTCTGTAGCGCAAAAACACCTCCTTCCACGTGTAGTTTGAATTGTGGGGCGACGGATAATGAATCACCTCCTCAGCATCAAAGTTCATACCGAGTATTACACAAAAAGTTCCGGATCAAGAGCATCAGCGAAGCCCTTGTACACCTCTTTCTCTTATTCATTTCACTCTCAATATCCTGTCGGGAATGTTTTGGGCTTGTTCCTCAGACAATGATGACCTTGCCAAAACACATAATAAATGTACGCAAAATAATGTCAGTCCGTCCCCTAGTTTCTTATTTTCAGATTTAGCCTCGGCCAATGATAATAGAGAATATTGTTGAAGATCTCCAGGACAGCAGGCTAAATATAGACGCAGCGGGGCAGGAGCTCCACACACTCCTCATGGTCTGTTCACTGCTTTTCAGACCACACAAGATACGACGTCTGCGTGAACATACCACAGAAACCACACTTTGTTCCTCCCAGATCTTCTCCCACTGAAGACAATCTGAACCAGGTGCCAGGAGTTATTTTACAGTGTGTGTCGATTTGCACCGTGTTTTAGTTATACTTAAAAACGCTGTAATTATCTAAATTGCATTTGTAAATGAAAGAGCTATGAATCCTGTCATCTCAAATAGTCGCGATAAACGCCGTCTGGCCTAGACTTGGGAAGCTAAGAACACTGGCTTTGATGGAATAAATTGGATCTTTGCCTCAGCATCAATTAAAGGTTGAATAAGAGCGGCTCACAGCTATTCATTCTCTTCATAACCTTTGAATTTATGGACCAATTATGGTTTTGACAAGTCACAGACTACTTGGAACACAGTTCCTCAAACTAGTGAAAAGGTGGAACAAAACATAAACGTGTGGGTTGTTCTGTAACGCGGCTGCGGACGCTGAGACGAGGAAATGCAATTTAAAAGCAATTTACTAGCGTTAAGTGAATTCAGATGATCAATCTTAACGGAAAACAAGAATCATTTTAGTCTTTCTATTTTTTCAAAATTCAAGGTTGAAAAACAATAACACCGCCATAAAACATGGATGTAGTTCGGGTTTTTTTTGTGTGAAACTAAAGTTACTCTATGTTCATATTGAAGTTAACTGCTCTGTGATTGGTTGGCCACCAATAAGGGGTGTGTCTCCAGGCCCAAAGTTGCTCCTTGTGGCCCAGAAATGAAAAAGCAGTTGAGATAAAGCGTCAAATGGACAAATTAAAGATTACAACTTGCAGTTTCATTTTCTTCTTATATTTTTCCACATCTGTGACTCTTTATACATCCCATTAATCCCACAATAAACAGCTTTCCACTACTTTTCCACTATACATTTCATTCGGTTACTTCAAGTATTATTTTAGGCCCCATTGTGGACTAAATTCATTTAACTATGTCAAGGAAGCTGTAACCCAGACCATAGGTTAACCCGACCCTCACACCTGGTTAGATAAGACAGCCATAATCCATCCATCCCTCTATCTCTCCACTCCTCTGTGATGGCAAACACTGATAGGGGCGAGAGTGAAGCCATTACAGGTCTAAGGTCATTTTCTACTTGATATCTGACCTTAATATTTCTTCTTTTTTTGCTTCATTGGTAGAGAGTTTTTCCTCAATATGATGTATAATGCTCTCAGTTTGCTTTCTGAATTTGTGTAAAATTGTGCAAAAAAAAAAAAAAAAAAAGCAACAGAACTATACAAAAGAATTTGAAGAAATCTGAGGAAAACCCTTTGGAATTGCCTGTATAGTTTAGATTTTTATTGTTTCACATAACAGTGGCTCCAGACAATGTTAGACATTTTCAAAGCTTTTTGTTTTTTCTTTACACTGCAGTTTATCACACAGGGACGAGCAGCTGTTCATATTTGAACATTGGAATTCACCAAGGTGGGTTTTCTTTTATAGTATTCACCTTCTTTTAAAGGCAGTTTGGTCAACACTTGTGTTATTACACGATGGCAGCCTTTGAGTTTTGGCACTGTGTTATGGAATGTATAAACAACTGTCTTTGTTTCACAAAGATGCTCGTAAGAAGCCCTCATTCTGTGTTTGAATCAATGCAAATATCAAGCTGCCATGATTCAGTGCTGTGAATTTACAAACATTAATTGAGAAAGGCCAGTTTAAACTGGCTTACATAAACTCTATAAGGCGTTCTGGCACTTTGTTTTTTTTACATTTGTCAAGACTAAATATACATTTTGTTCCATTTAAATATTTAGATATATATACACATACATATATTTTTGGATTCACTTAAATTAGATTGACTTTACTACCACGATGAAGTGTCTGTTCTCCTGACTGACCCTACGTACATAAAATAACAAATCACCATAAATAATAATAGCACAATACAGACAATAACATACGGTCTTGGTCTTTAGATTTTCTACATTTTTTCATCTTTTTTCTACATTTTTTTGCTTTCCGTGAGATTATAGCACGTGCCCTGCAATCACGTATATTCACAGTCACAGAGCAAAGTTTGAAGATTAATTGTCAACCAGAGATGAAGAGTCCAGTCCCAAGCAGATTAACTCTCTGACGTTCTCTCCAGGCTGAAGTCTGTTCTGATCCCTGCTCACTACTCGCTCCAAACAGCAGAGCAGAAGGAACCAATTCACACAAGAAGAGAAAAGCAGAAACACACAAGCACTAGTGACGCTACCGAACACAGACACGACAGAAGACAGGAGGACGATACGCCACACAGACGTGTTGACGACGAGCAAAGCTTCACTGGACAGACAGACAGACAGTGGATGAAGACAGACGCTCATGTGGAACGCTTGATCAGCTGGTTTCTGTCTCGCTATCGGCAGCCGCATCCCTCCACCACCATGTCCTGATAGTTCTTCAGCACCACACGCTCCTCCTGGTCCAGGTAGAGCAGAGCGATGGGGCTGAGGGCGGTGGGCACACAGCAGGCCTTGGGCACCGCCCCGTTGACCGAGTGGACCAGCGTCTGCACCATGGCGTGGCTGGATGAGTTCATGTGGTCGGCCAGTGGGAAGCGGCACTCACCCAGGCAAAAGAAAGCATCGTAACCGGACGGCGCCACGATCCATTTGTTCCAGCCCACGTCTTTGAAGTCCACGTACAGAGGATGCCGACGACACCGGGAGCGGGACAGGCGCTTCAGCTTGGCTGCCCTCCCGCCGTTTCTCTTGACTCGCTTCTCGTTCCATCTCCCTCGCCTCTGACCCTCAGACCATCTGCCCTCTGCTTCTCGCTTCTCGTTCCATCTCCATCTGCCCTCTGCTCTCCTGCCCGCGGGCCTGCGCTTCCTCAGGGGCACCAGCGCCTGGTTGCGCCCGTCGTGGCCGTAGGTGACCAGCAGCGGCCTCTGTCTGACCCAGCTGGACTCGTCCTGCCCCGCTGACCTGCGCAGACGCAGATGTTGGTCTGCTGGGAGACTGTCGTTCCCTGAGGTCACGTGCAGAGCAAAAGACAGGCCGGCGGGTTTGTCCCCGGACAGACTCTGAAAGACGTCTCCGTCCAGGGGGAAAGTTTCCCACAGTTCTGGGCCGTCTGCGTCTCCAGTCAGCCGGCGGGATTGGAGAAGTCTGGGCGTCGACTCTGGGTCAGCGGGGTTAGAGAGATAAAGGCTGAGCAGGTGTGGACTTCCACTCGGCTTCTCACGCAGGAACCGCAGCTCTCCCGACACCACGCTCTCATCGGGCGGAATGGATGAAAGATTGAAGCCCACGTGAATTCTGTCCATTGTCGTTTCCGGATCACCACGAGGGTTCTCCTTCGTAGGTTCTGAGGATCAGAAGAACAGACAGGGTAGAAAAATCATGCCACAAATAATGATATAATCATCCAACTATCGTGCTAATTGCACGTCATTTTAACGCTTTACAAAAAAAAATTCAATCGAAAACTTCTGAAGCTGTTCCAAGTCGTCTACAGCTCCAATGGCAAGATGAAAAACACATTTAAACCACAGGTAGCACGCTTTCAAGGTTCACGCTGGCATCAAAGCCGACAGAATGGACTTGAACAAGAATCGCTGTGATTTTTGTCCGGACAATTTACCCTAACCCTAACTTTACGAGTGTCGAGGGAGGAAAGGTTCAGCGTGCTCCTTTACAAGAACGGCTCATACCTGTATGGTGAAAGCATCGAACCGTGTTGGCCCGCTGCACATGTTGGGAGGGGTAGCTAAACGCTGGATCTTCTATGAGGTGGAACTGTTGAGTGTGAAATCTGTACAAGTCCAGAATGTACTGCGGTACCCGTGCCTCTTGACTGGGACTGGGGTGTGTCTGTAGACCCAGGCGTGTCAGCAAAAGCTTCTGAATGGTTTGTGCCAAAGAAGGATCCAGATGCCTGGCCAGGTGTCCATGAGACTGACCGGGACTCTCCTGGTGACCCGAGGAGGTGTGAGGTAGCAGCAGGATCATCAGAATCAGTAGACTAGCAGGGAACATGTTGGACCTGAGGAGACAAAAAAAACGTAAAGACGTTTTAGACTTCTGGGACTTTTGTTTTTTTATCTCTTCTCATCTTGCAGACTAAGGCAGTTGAGGTGAAGTTGGTGACCAAAAGCTCTGATCCCAAATCACTACTGTAGCTTCCAAAACCTAAGTGTCCTTGAGCAAGAAGATGAACCCGATCTGCTCACTTTGGATAAAGGCCTGATAATTTTAAGCAAGAGAAAAGTAGTCAGTGAGTGAATTGATAAGTGGAACACATGTGGAATTTGATTATCTATTCAGGGCTACAATTTGTGTAATCGTACATCTTTAGATCGTTATCGGAAAGTCTAGCGTGATTACAAAGTAAACTTGTGTTTTTTGGCATTTGTTGTCTTGCTGTAATCGGAAAAGCAGCACAACAACTAAAGTGGTTTTACAGAGTTTGTGGTCTTGTGGTGTTTGATTTAAAGTCCTCCAATACGCCTGTTAGAGCGATTCATTAAACCTGTGTCTTTTGAGTTGATTTAACTGACAAATGAGACCATCCCAGGACATCCAACATCGGGTTCACTCTGTTCTTTTAAAATATGCACTGAAGATGAATAGCAATTTATGCTTTGCTAAGCATTGCTGATTTATGCTACATTTGACGTGTGTTTGCATTGGTTTGGATTTTTTAAACAAAACCGAAAATCTCAAAGAAAATGAATTTGCGTGTCTCGTCCCCCTCGTCCCCAGGTCATCATGAGCAGTTTTATAAATTCTTTGGCTTTTTTAAGGTGTCTTTGAGCAATTGAGCTTTTCATCATGTACACAATCATCACGGGACAAACAAAGTATTCTTCCCCTTGTTATTCTCCATAAAGAGATTTTTCAAGAAGAGCAGTTGTCAAATTAACATCTGGGATGGTTTGCTCACTCATCACAGTTCTTCTGACCCATGCTGAACAACGACAGGTGAAATCATCAAGTTCTTCTGGCAAGGCTGTGGGAGCAGAGCTGAAGACAAGACTCTCTCATCCCAACTACGATACATTTCACTCTGGGTTAGGGTTAGCTTTATTTATTTTAGCACTGCTTTTTTATTTACTTCAAAACGTTCCGTCTTGTTATTTCCAACTTGGCCTGTCTTGCAAACTAAAAAATGTGTCAAACAAAAAATAATCTATTTTTTTTTTCACTTTCATTACTGTATATTTCAAAAGATTGAAGATCAAATTGATGACAATTATGACAATACAATTATCACCAATATCAAGAATACATTTGATTTAAATAATGCTTCCAGAACTCTCAAGGTCATCATACAGAATAAAAGTAGTACAATAAAATCCAAAACGAGTTCCTAGACCATTAAACGTCCCCAATTGGAATGTTTCTTAACATTCAGAAATACCATAAATCGTATACAAGCAGCAAACATTTTTTCACCGAACCGAATCCCTCAAGTAGTTTTGAATTCCTAGACGTAGGCAAGAAGTGCACCAACTCACACCTACTGAGCAAGGTAGGCAACACGGGACATTCTGTCAGTAAACCTGTGTGCGTTCTCTGTACCTGAGCAGGAACGACTTCCAGCGCTCTGCACATCTTTTACACACTCCTTCACTACAGCGCTGCCGAGCCCTCAGAGGACACACAGGATGAGCGCGTCCGTCCGGCAGTAAAGCAGATTAAGTGACTGTTACCCGGCCGGTGGGACCATGGTGAGGTGTAACCTCCAGACAAACCTCATTAGTCCTCCACACTCCCTCACCCAGCTGGACCCTGTTTACCACACATGTGCGTTTCATTCGGATTCGAGGCGTAATCTCTTTCTTGACGGGGAAAGCAATAATTACAGCAAGAAGCGGAAAGAGGCGTCTATTAGACTCCAGAGCGTGACCCGGCAGAGGAAAGCCAGCCAGACTCGAGCCCTGACCACAGCCACGTGACCTGCTGACCCCACACTGGCTTTATTTAATCCACTTATCTGTTTTGCCTTCGCTATCTCTGTCTTTCCAAATTTTTTCTCCTATTTTTGTCATTCTTATCAGCTCCCATCCTGTTCAGCAGGACCAACATTGATGTATTGTTGCACAGTAGCAAGACAAGCCCGTTCTCTCTGTCCCTCCAGCTTCCTCTTTTGTGTTTTACCCAGAAGTCAGTGGGGCAGGGTCTTTGCTTATGGATGATTTATCTCCAGCGCCGTCTTCATTCCACATCTCAGTCTGCACCTTCATCCCTCCACTCTCCTTTCCTGTTGTTCTTCCTTTCTTTCATTCCCCAGCCCCCCGTCTCTCTCTTTGTCATCCCATTCTTGAAGTGGAAAGTAGAATCAGTTCAGTTTGGGAAGCAAAACAAGGTGCCCAGATATTAGCAGGATATTAACACACGAGGAGACACGGAGCAGGAGGAGACGCCAGAAGCCTTCAACACCAACAAGACATTTCCAAACTATTTTAGCACCCGTCCATCGTCGATGGGTTCACATGTAGGACACGCTCCAGCTTTCAAAGTCTTTCAAAGTACAGTACAGTAGAGTAGAGTAGAGTAGAGTAGTGTAGAGTAGAGTAGTGTAGAGTACAGTAGAGTAGTGTAGTGTAGAGTAGTGTAGTGTAGAGTAGAGTAGAGTACAGTAGAGTAGAGTAGTGTAGAGTAGTGTAGAGTAGAGTACAGTAGAGTAGAGTACAGTAGTGTAGAGTAGAGTACAGTAGAGTACAGTAGAGTAGTGTAGTGTAGAGTAGAGTAGTGTAGAGTAGAGTAGTGTAGTGTAGTGTAGAGTAGAGTACAGTAGTGTAGAGTAGTGTAGTGTAGTGTAGAGTAGAGTAGAGTAGAGTACAGTAGAGTAGAGTACAGTAGTGTAGAGTAGAGTACAGTAGAGTAGAGTAGAGTAGTGTAGTGTAGAGTAGAGTAGAGTAGAGTAGTGTAGAGTAGAGTAGTGTAGTGTAGTGTAGAGTAGAGTACAGTAGTGTAGAGTAGTGTAGAGTAGAGTAGAGTAGTGTAGTGTAGAGTACAGTAGTGTAGAGTAGTGTAGTGTAGTGTAGAGTAGAGTAGTGTAGAGTAGAGTAGAGTAGTGTAGTGTAGAGTAGAGTAGAGTACAGTAGAGTACAGTAGTGTAGAGTAGTGTAGAGTAGAGTAGTGTAGTGTAGTGTAGAGTAGAGTAGTATAGAGTAGAGTAGTGTAGTGTAGTGTAGTGTAGTGTAGAGTAGAGTAGTGTAGTGTAGAGTAGAGTACAGTAGTGTAGAGTAGTGTAGAGTAGAGTACAGTAGAGTAGGGTACAGTAGTGTAGAGTAGAGTAGAGTAGGGTACAGTAGTGTAGAGTAGAGTAGAGTAGGGTACAGTAGTGTAGAGTAGAGTAGAGTACAGTAGTGTAGAGTAGTGTAGAGTAGAGTAGTGTAGTGTAGTGTAGAGTAGAGTAGAGTAGAGTACAGTAGTGTAGAGTAGAGTAGTGTAGTGTAGAGTAGAGTAGTGTAGAGTAGAGTAGAGTACAGTAGTGTAGAGTAGAGTACAGTAGAGTAGGGTACAGTAGTGTAGAGTAGAGTAGAGTAGGGTACAGTAGTGTAGAGTAGAGTAGGGTACAGTAGTGTAGAGTAGAGTAGGGTACAGTAGTGTAGAGTAGAGTAGAGTAGGGTACAGTAGTGTAGAGTAGTGTAGAGTAGAGTAGAGTAGTGTAGAGTAGTGTAGAGTAGAGTAGTGTAGAGTAGAGTACAGTAGAGTAGAGTACAGTAGTGTAGAATAGAGTAGAGTAGACCAGACCAGACCAGACCAGACCAGACCAGACATTTCCTGCCCGAGTCCTCCTCTCACCCCAACACACTCTCAACGAATAATTGTGCACTGCATTTCCGAATGCTTGTGGAGGTAAAGCCCTGAAATTTGGTTGCTACTTCAGTGTTCTGGCATCTACAGAGACTTCCACTTCTACTGTATTCCCTATGCTTTTTGCTCCCACAAATCCCCAATTCCAGTTGTTTCACAGGTTCCAGTCAATAAGCTTCGTAGAAAGCTTTTGGTAAATTGATTTCTTTTGCTTAACCTGTTTGTCTACTTATCTTACAATTAAATTCCTAGCGAGTTTCTAGCAGTTCGGAAGATCAGATCATGGGACTGATTATAGGGAAAGCATGAAGTTGCTCGATTACACAATCTGTACTGCACGTTGCTTTGAGTAAAAGCTGCTGAAGGCATGAAAGTGAAGAGATCACGGAGGCTTGTGAGATCAGACGGAAACACTGCTGGTACTCGGCTCAAACAAACACATTTTCATTTTTCTACAATGGTCGTGATCTCAGTTGCACGATTACAGCTGTGGAACACCATCCCGTGTGGTTGCGAGTGTTACTCACGTCCAGGTGAAGAGGGCGGTGCGCAGGGTCCATGGTTTGTCCTTGAGCTCCAGCGTTACAGACCCTCTCCTCTCATTCACCCTCTGCTTCTGCTTCTGCTCGTTCCTCAAGCCTTCATCCTGGTGTGTCAGAGAAGTTCACTTCTCTTGGAAAAAGAAAGAGTTAATTTTGCTCCTGTCCCTCTGGTTTTCTAGCGGACTTTCTCCCTTCCTCTCTGATTCTGTCTGTACTCCTCTTTTACGCTCTCCTCCCCTTTTTCCTCCCTCTCTCTCACCCACCAGCTGGTAAACTCAGTTAAACTCTAATTGACTTTCCTGTCCATTTGGATCCTCCCTGATTGTGATGTCACGGATCACCCTCCACCCCCACACACACGCACACACACACACACACACACACACACACACACGAGATAAGGTCAGGGTTTTTTCTTTCTTTGCTAACATGAGCAGGTCAGATTGCCATTTTAACTTTGTGTTTTGCTCTGAATGCTTCTTGTGCGGGAAGCCGAGGGGAAAAAAACACGGGAGATAAAGTTAAGTGAACAATGAGCAGCACGGCCGGTTGACTGGACACTATCTGAGAAAGTGTTTATGCTGGAGAGAATCGTGAAGGTGAAAGAGAACTAATGATGATGATACACGATTAATTCACTGTCATCCGTGCAAAGGCGAAAAAAAACACATCTATCACCAGTGAACAACAGCAGCACAAAAATAATGACAAGCTCCGAGAGGGAGAGAGAGACAGAGAGACAGAGAGAGAGAGAGAGAGAGACAGAGAGAGAGAGAGACAAACAGAGAGAGAGAGACAGAGAGAGAA
>CM051499.1:29739206-29746640 GCA_028031935.1 Paedocypris micromegethes | reverse complement strand
AGAGAGAGAGAGAGAGAGAGGAGAGAGAGAGAGAGAAAGAGAGAAGAGAAGACGAGAGAAGAGAAGTAGAACAGAGACAAAGAGAGAGAGACAGAGACAGAGCGAGAGAGAGAGAGACAGGACAGAGAGAACAGAGAGAGAGACAGAGAGAGAGAGAGATAGAGAGAGAGAGAGAGAGAGGAGAGACACAACACACACACACAGAGAGAGAGAGATAGATAGACAGATTGAGAGAGAGAGAGAGACAGTGAGAGAGAGATAGACAGACAGAGAGAGAGAGAGACAGAGCGAGAGAGAGAGAGATAGACAGACACAGAGAGAGAGCGAGAGAGAGAGACAGACAGAGTGAGAGAGAGAGAGAGAGAGAGAGAGAGAGCAAGGTGTACTCGTCCTTCCGCTGGGCTAGACTACATTAGTATTCATCTGGCAGGACAATGAGAAAATGTCTGTAGCCTCACAAGCGTCTGACAGATTGGATTGCATCTGTTGAATCGGTTGAAACAGCACACACACACACACACACACACACACACACACACACACACACACACACACACACACTCGGAGAATCCCACCCAGTGTTGGTTCTCCCAGGCAAGAACAGCTTCTTTCCAGAATCTTCTGTGGCATTAGAGTTCATCTGCTTCTCTATAACACAGTAATTACACGCTTGACATCAAGACAAACCAACAGTTCTACAATTATAGTACAATTCAAATAAAAGTAGTCGAAAGAAAAAACATTTAGGATGATACATCCTATATATTTTTAGTTAAGATGAAAAGATGTGCAACCTGTATGTTTTATATATGCTACTATTATACACTGAAAAACAAAACTCATCAAATGCATTTAATAATTTTTACAGTATATTCATTACTATATATATTAATATATATATACATACTATATACAGTATATGTAGTATACTTGTATAGACACTGTTAAAACTATTCATACATTCCCCTTAACCTTTTCTTTTTTTCCCAAGTAAAATGTACTATTTCAAAACTATTTACTGGACTGTAGAAGATCATCAGCTGCGCGTTCACTGAGTTTGACTGTAAAAGGAAGAGAGTTTGTAAAGGAAGGAAAGACAGAGCGACTGTTGAGTGATAAAACACTGCGATCTTCCTGTTGGCTTCATCTCCGTCAGGACCAGAGAGAACGTGCTGGAGATGTCACCACCCTCACATGTTCTGTCTCTGAGATAGCAGCGGATCCGACATTCCCACACGGGCGCGACTTCCTGGATTCATTCATTTATAGCGTCTTGCTGGATCTCGGATCAATTTTCTCCCTGTGTCTCGGTGACTGTTTTTTCCCCGCATAAATGAAACGTATCTTAACACCCACAAATATTGCAGGAAACATTTCTCCGGAATCTCCTGGGAATTCTGTTCATTTTGACGTCTGCTTGTCCAATAATCCGCGAGTTCCACACAGTTTCTTTCCTCGTTTGGCCTGCACTTACCTACAGCTATTCCACTTTCCATTACACCAACGTCTCAGACCTGAGAAATACTGTTAAAACAATCCAAACGCTGACACCCACCCGGATGATCACCACGTTATTCCTCTCTTCTGCCTTATCCCTCTATCTCCTCAGGAGGACTTCCTGTCCACTTTAACCTCAGATGTCCCAGGACAGGAAACGAAGCGCTTCTGCTCATGATATAGTAAGACGTGTGGCGGCTTTGCATTTTTACAAACAGACATCGGTTATATGAATGAAAAACAAGTGATCAGACGAGGAGTAAAAGCACTGATACCTTTCACTTGTTCTGACTTTAAGCTCAAAAATTTTCATTTATATATGAGGTTTTATTTCCTAATGTAGAAAGGAAATTCAACACCTCCATGTTTTGAAATGGCAGAACAAAAAAGATTGAAAAAAGAACAAAAAGTCAGTCTCAGTCAAACTCAACTGGGAATAAAAGTGTAATTCACGTGACTCTCGAGATAAACAGCGTCCAGTACCTTCAGCATCCTGCAGATGGAGATATCACCTCGTCCGCACGAGAAATGAACCGCAGTAGAAACATAATCTGATTTGTCGCGAACAATCACAATGTAACAAGTAACAGTAAGTGTCCATTCAAACACAGTGAAGAGGGCAGATACTCAATAAAAAATGTAGTAGAGAGTAAAAGTTGCTCTTGTTTGTGATACTACTAAGTACAAAGTAGCTCAAGTAAAGTAACAAAGTCCAATTACTCAAGTACTTCTCATTACTGCCAATATCAATCTTGGTGCAAACACGGGTTGGTTTTGCATTTGATAGAAATTCCAAAGTGCATTCTAAGATAAGATTCCTTTCTCTTTAGGTCATTGTTTATTCAGAGACAGAGAGCGAGCGAGTGAGAAGGCTGATGGGATTAGGCCGGAGCGTCCCAGATGATGAGCCTCCTCCGCTAATGCTAATGCTAGGCTAGTGCCACCTTCTGCTCTTCATGATCACACCGCTGGCCTTCAGACAAACACTGAGATGACTGGTGCTGATGCTGAAGACCAGCGCGTGGCTGAACCCTTCATGATCACACCGCTGGCCTTCAGACAAACACTGAGATGACTGGTGCTGATGCTGAAGACCAGAGCGTGGCTGAACCCTTCATGATCACACCGCTGGCCTTCAGACTCAAACTCTGAGATGACTGGTGCTGATGCTGAAGACCAGCGCGTGGCTGAACCCTTCATGATCACACCGCTGGCCTTCAGACTCAAACTCTGAGATGACTGGTGCTGATGCTGAAGACCAGCGCGTGGCTGAACCTGGACCACCGGCTCCACGTCCGAAGACAAGACGGTTTGTCGAGCGTTAGTTCCGTGTGTTGCCGTGTGAACCTTAACCGTCTTCTAGAAGGAACTGGGTGTAGATACTGACCTTGTGACGTACAATAGTAGATGCTGGAGGGAAAGTGTTTAATGAAGATGCTGTTTCGCTTTTGCTAAAAGATCAAGTGAAGCATCACATTTCTACAATAGATTGACACTTATTTCCTTCTTTTGGAATCAAACCCCTGACTTGTGTCGTCAATACTGGACGGGATTCGCCACCAGAGTTGATCCCAAATAGAAAAAAAAAAGTGTTTTTCCAACCAAAAAAAGATGCTTTTTCCAAGGCAACGTACAGTTCAAAACATTCCAACCATCCATTTTGTGAACAGCTTTTCCATTTCTGGGTCCCAGCAACTATTCCCTCCAGGTCTCCGTGTTCCTCCCAGAGTTGAGATATGACAGATAGACACGAGTGAGAGTGTGAAGGTGTGTGTCTGTGTGTCCTGCTCTGGGATTGGTTGCTCACTCAAACTGTGTGTCCAATATATTTAAACATCTTGAACGCCACATATACATTTCTTTCACGAATAATCTCCACACGATGAGTGTCTAAACGCATTAACGCCTGCTGTTCTCCGCACTTGTGCATTAAAGTCCACACACACACACACACACGTCAATTCCTGCGACAAAGCTGAAGACGAGCGCTAATCCCTGAAGCGAGTCCGTGTTAGCTTCACTAGATTAGCGCTCTTAGCTCTCAGATAGTGTTTACTGCAAACAAACCTCCCTCAGAAAACATCTGCACTAGTGCTAAGCGCTTTATCACGGTGATAAGGAGGTCTTCTCCTGTAAGTACCTGTCATTGCGCTGATAGGACACTCCACATGGAGATAGCGTCTACAAGCGTGCGCTGGGCTGATACGTGTTCTGAGCTCCACACACACTCTCTGCTGTTCCAGAAGCGTCTCTCAGCTTCGGGATGATGAGGAAGGTCAGGACTAACAGGAAGTGCGCTCTCCTCCGCTCATGTAAACGTGTCGGGGTGACTGCATCTCTGACATAAACACACCGGCCTGCGGGAGATTTCCACAGCGGGATTGCTTTGTGTTTTTTTACTCGTGACACACACACACACACACACCGGGAATCCAAACAGGAACACCTGTGTGGTCTCCGTGGCAACCGTATTGTGTGTAAACAGTTTACAGCAGACAACATGCGGTTGAAAAAGCAACGCAAAGGGAAGTGAAGGATAATTAAAGTGGCAAAAATATTAGATTATGTTAACTTGATCTTGTTAATGTATGAATGGGTGTGTGTGTGTGTGTGTGTGTGTGTGTGTGAATGATGCAATGGAGATTTTGAGGAGATTACCGGTAATTTCGAGAGCAGACCATAAGAAATAAACAAACCAAATATAGAAAATGTAAAAAAAATGTGCACATTCGGTGGATTGGGAAATTAAATATTTTTGAAAAAATTCGTATTCGATTGTTTATGTCCATTGGGCAAAATCCAACTGCCATAAAACTGTTTATCAGTCGCTTTACAGCAGCATTAAATATGATTCATACACTTAAATTTCACGTCACACAAGCGGCAATAAAGAATTATTTTATATCTTTGCTGTTCTGATGCATGAAACCGTTGTGTGATTAACAATGTTCTGTAAATACACCAAACAAAAAAAATATCGCATGACTGAAAAATAAAATAGTGAACAATTGTAAAAACCTTCAGTCTGCACGTATGTGTGAGTGGGAGTGTTTGTGTGTGTGTCCGGCTCTGTGATTGGTTGGCTCTGAGTTTGTGGGATTGGCTTCAGCTCCCCGTGACCAAGAAGTGGAAAATCAGTTCAGAAAATAAAGACATAGATGATTGGACGGATGATGGATGGAGGGATATAATTGTTTGGTGCGACATAATTATTAGTTTCAGTAAAAACACTGACGTTTTGTGTTATTTGACTGCTAAAAAAACACATCAAATTATGCATTACAAAAATATATTAATTTAGATAATATATATCGCCAAATGTCTATAGCTATAAATGAAATATTTTTCTTCAGAAACCTCCACCTGGGCTCAACAGTCTTCAAGCGTAGTGAAGATCACGGCGTCCGTCTCCCTTTATCTCCATTACTGTCCCGAGGAATAAGTGCAGCTGCACAAACACAGCTTTATGATATCAGACGTTTAAAACAAAAAAACACTGAAGCCACTTCAGCTTCTCCATAAACTCCACTTCATCTGCACTTCTCCATCGTCAAGCTGATTTAATAAGAAACGAGTCCATTTCGATCTTGGTCCTCCTCAGAAGACTGAGAGGTTGCCAGTCCAATCCACTATCACAGCGATCCAGCGGCTTGTGAAAACCTCCTTTAGAAGCGTCTCCAGTCGAGAAGATCATCTTTTACCCGCAGATGCAGGAATAAACCACAAACAACTGAGATAAAAAGGACAAAGAGCCGATGGAGAGAAACGTGAGAGGGAGAAAAACAGCATGTTGTAATTCAGCAGGGACGTGAGCGACGCATTTGCGGATGAGTTATTTAGGTCTGGGCCGTGATCCCAGCCAGATGTTCTCCTGCTGCAGGTGCTCCAGAAGATCTCGCTCTGCAGATCAAAACTGAACTGAACTTCTGATTGTCTATTGAAATGAAGAACTGTTGCTTTATCTAAACTATTTATGTTATGGAAAGTGGAAACAGATTTTCTGGTGCTTCAAAAAAATGCAGATCTTGGTTCGAAATTAGAAACCCTGCATTACTTTGCACTGCTTTAATTTACTTTACCTAGCTTTAATTAAACTTACTCTATGGTCATTTGGCAGTCGCAAAAAAGACGGTAAATTCACACAAGTCTTCATAAGGAGTGTTTTTTTCTTTCTAACTTTCTCTCAGTGTCACAATTGACTATAGAAAAATAATTCTGCGTACCAAGTTATCCAGAAACCTCTAAAATGTCTATTCTTTTTCAGCTACATTAGTTTTTAGACTATAGAGTGAACCATTAATTGAACACAATCAATGGCGTAATTAGTTTTTTCCACGTGTGAGGTACACATTTTTTAATTGTCCATTTTCGTAGGACTTGAAGTGCGTCTTATATTCGGAAAAGTACGCTATCAAACGGAAAACTTTGTGAAAATAATCCAAAATCCAACTGGTGCTTTGGTTTGGATGGGATCATAATTCTGTGGGTGTTTGTGTGCAAATAAACAATCATCAATGACAAGCCCCGCCCCCTTAGATATGAAGGCTAGCGAGACAGTCGAGTCGGTACGTGCGTGCGCAGATCTGTGTACGTCTTCTGTCTCTTATCTTGAATAGTGTTTATTCCGACTCAGACTGGCTGATAGGATCAGTAAATCATCTGGACAAGCGAGACGTGGCCTGGGATCCTGCCAACCTCTTCTTCTCAACGTCCCTCTGAATCATAAACCCTCCGTCTGAATCTGAGATCCAGCCCTCCATCATCAACCTGAGATGAATCCTGCCCTTCTTCTTCTCTTCTCTTGACTCGACAATGTCAGGCCGGCCTTCCTTCATCAGCTTCTGATGAGTCACACGTTCGGGCTGATGAAGGTTGGAGACCCCAATCTGCCTGAGGGAGGAGAGCTGGGCGGAGACGTCTGCGTCAGTGGCTGGACGTCCTTGTCCGTGTCCACGTAAATCATATCAGAGAGATTGGAGAAAGCTCGGCGAGGACGTGAAGAGAGAAGGAGTGAGAAGTTAAGAAAACGAGAAAAGTGACGTGTGTCTTGAACGAGTCTGGACCGTCCGGCCACAAGTTGTTTTATTTGTAATACGTTTATGTTGCCTGATCTCTACAATAGACCTTTAAAGTAATAATAATTACAGTATAAACCGTACAGTATAATAACAGTAATCTAAAAGAATAAATACTTAAAAAGTAAGACAATAATAATATTTTATTAGTAGTATTGCTATTATTTTATCATACATTGTTATACAAATAATGTTGTTATTTTTATTGTTGTTGTTGTTATTTAATGCATTTATAATACAGACTAAAAACTGTTTAAAGTTAATATTTTTTTAAATGTAAATTAAAATGTTAAAAAAAAATTTTTTTAATTAAAATTTTTTTCAAACTACTACTGCTACTACTTCTAGCAAGAATTTAAAACAAAAAAATTTAACATTTTTAAATGGCAACATTTACCAAAACAAATACGTACAAGTGAATAGTAATACATATTACGACTGAATTTATCGCGTCTTTGCGTAGGTCTTGGACTAAGAAAAGCGCTACAGTATATAAATAAACTTGAACTTGATTCATCAGCATTCGTTCGATTCATTTCAAATCAAATTCTGAAGTTGGCATTTTTGCACGGAATTTAATGATGGAGCATGAACTTTAGTTCAAAATTAATTCTGTTTAAATTGATTTTTTTTTTTTTTTCCGAAAAAGTCGAAGTCAAAGACGTCCCCTTGTGAGCCGTATGCCCTTCTTGACACTCGTTCTGACGTAAACACGTCGTCCGATAGACACGAGCCAGATCAGTCTAAATTGATAATAAATCTCCCCAAAAAGATCTAAACAATTTATAAAGACTGATTTTTCATTGGAGAACTAATGTCAGAAATGTTTGCTCCAAAGCGTTTTTCTGTTCAATCATTTAAA